>JAPMOB010221598.1:0-18464 GCA_029875015.1 Lepomis gibbosus | reverse complement strand
AGCAGAAGTCTATTTAAAGCCCAAATCTGAGGCCCTCCACTGACTTTCCTGTCGCTTTCATCAAAACAGTCGCTCCATCTTGACATGAAACTGGTTTGGGAAAGGAGCAATAGAAAGCACGTAACATACAGGCAACCAGCTCACTCAGAAATTAAACTTCTTATTAAAAAAAAATATATATGATGAAACACTGCACAGATGCGTGCCCACAGGTGGCACGCTTTCAAATGCACATTAGCTCCAAGTATATCACATTGGGTCCAAATTTGGCTCCTTTAAAAGTACGGTCAGTCCAATGGCTACACGTCGGAGGGCAGTGGCAAGCTTTGTCTTGATCTGCTGCTGAAATATTAACTATTTGAAGAAATACGTGAGCCACAATAAGTGATGCCAAAATACACAAATTCAGCTCACAGCATTGTTGAGGGCAGAATTTTAACAAAAAAACCCCAAACATCCCTGGTATTTTGGGACTCTTCGCTTTGGCAGTGAGAATGCTTATTGGCTTCAATACCAATTGGTTGTTTCAAGGTGTAGATATTGGCTGATTATTTTTCCAGTCTCACAACTTATGACTTAGGCTGTACTAAGAGGTGCAGCCCAGATGGCAACATTTGTATAGGCTACCTTTCTTTGTGTCTAAGTGTTGGCAGTGAAGGGGCTGGTTCATTGTCATTAATAAGTCACAGGGGATATTCATTGGTCTCTTTTTTTTAAATAGGACCCTGGCCATTATGCTGGATTAATTGTGATTTCCGGATACAAGCATTTCGATTCACCTCACATTTACTTCCTCGGACACACACATATCGCAACAGTCACATGCAAACACAATTCTCCTGACCCCATTGCTCGAGTAAAGCCACTTGTTGCTAGAGAAGAGCGTGTGTTTATTTGACCTCACATTGCGCAGAAACTCAAGTATGGTAGCTGGGTTTGTTAGGAGGTATCCATGCACGGGCAAGGCTAAGAGCTTACAACCCAGATGATAAACACAGTGATCCCTTCTGGTTACGCCTAACACTGAAATGCAATATCCATGCTAGCATGCTACTTAATGTTTTATTTCTTTTTTTTTTCTTAATGATGTAATGCTCCCTAATGAGTAGCACACAAGGGTGGATATTGGGACACGCAGTGCGAGACAGCCAGTATTATTGGAAGCACTATTCAGTGTGCGACTAGCGTTAACGATAGGGTGTTAGGTGCTAGGCTCGCTAGCTAAAGCGCACAAACACCCTCAGTCTCACCTATGCTTACCTTCAGGCCACCATGTTCGCTAAACACTCCAAGCTAACAAAACAGCACACACACATTCAAGTCCACACAAGTCATTAGCAAAATATAAAAGAAAAATATTATCCAGTCAGTATTCACATGGGCTGATACCAGGCATGCAACTTCCAAACAGTCCAGAAGAAGAAAAAAACAAAACAAAAGAAGCTTCCTGCCGACCTTCTCAAATCCAATGGGAAAACAAAACAGTCACTTAGAGACGGGGCAAATGGAAGACATAAACAACCTGGCGACATCGAAGAGAAAGTAGTCACTAAATGGCTCTCATAGGCTGTTGCGACATGATGGGTCAACCAGTCAGTAGCTTCAGTCCCTTGCTGAGGCAGGTTACAAATAAGATAATACAATCAGATTAAGGAAATAAAAATAAACAATAAAGCTATTTTTAAAAAATTAAATGAAAAGAAATAAAAATTACAATAAAACTAGCTTAAAAAGTAGTAGACACACATTGTTATAAGTATCTCTGCTATAGTATGTTTTTTTTTTTTATCTATGTCGTTTTAAACTCATTGCTTAATAAAGAGAAGTGTTACAGTTTTTTTTTTCTATTTATCATCATCATTAGCTTTAATATCACCATCAACAACAATACCGTTTTCTGAAATCTTACTATTGGTTAACGCAAGGTGCGGTCTCTATAGGCCTGCTATCTAAATTAAAGGGCTCTATTGGCTGACAGAGGCTCCAATAGAGGGAGGGAGGGAGGGAGGGAGGACTGGTGGCCATTCTTTCCTCACATCCCCCCTTCTTATTAATCTCTTCTAGCCTATTAGCCACTTTGTTTTCATCTGGAGGGGGGACATGAGGAGAGGGACTGGACTTTGTATGTGGTGCAAAATGTGGAGGTTTGTATCTTCCTCTTTCTCCCTCCCTCTCCCTGTCTCTATTCCTATTCTGTTCTTGTGGGGAATGATGGGAGTTGTTTAGTGACAAATAAGTAACCCATTCGTCTCGTTCCTGCATTACTGTCATGCTTCATCTTTCCCTTCCTTATGCCTCCGCCCTCTTCTCTTTCTCACTCTCACACTATCATTTGTTTTTCCCTTCAGCAAGACACCTCCATTGTTTGGGAGGGGCTGGGCGGCATCTGTCCGCCCTGCGAGCCCTGGGACAGGGTGCGGGAGCGAGAGCGGGACCCATCCATGGAGTAGGAGGACGAGAGGGAGGTGGTGCGAGAGCGGGACAGGCGGGTCATGCAAGATGAAGCCACTGTGGAGAAATGGACAGAAAGATGTGGATAGACAAATTAGCTTCAGAAATTAGAAATCAATGCAAACACTATGCAACATCTAAAATGATAAGGCAGGTAGTTTTTTGGCATTAATGGAGCTCTAACACACATAGGGATTAAGCTATATCAGGCTTTTGCTATGAAGACAGTATTTGTTAGTAAGATCAATTAATTGTTGGTTTTAGTCTTTTCATGGGCTGGTGATACACAAAATGCTTGTTTTGAGCAAGACTGTACACAACCGGCAAGATTCGATGGTTCAGCATACACTATGCATGTTATAAAATCCTACAAAATGAGCACCTTGACAATTATTACCTTATGTATCACTATACGTATGTGTAATATGTACGCAAATTATTTTTACTGGGTGAAGTGAACTTACTGTAGCCCATTCCCTGGATGAAATACTTGAACGCCTCAGTCAGTTTAGCAGGCTGCAAACACAAAAAAAAGAAATGGTGTTTTACATCCCATCTATACAATTACTCATTTTTTTACATTAGCTTTAACATCCATGTTGTAAATATCAGAATCAGAAACACTTTATTGAATACTGAATATTCCTAACAGAGGATATTGCACATAAAATAATATTTAAAAAAATAATTTTGTTACCTGGGTCAGCTGAGGAAGACCACCAGCATCAGCCATCTGTGGAGAAGAGAAACAATTTTGTCATTCACATGTCGTAAGTGTGAGTAAGAACGGAGAAACATTAAAAGTAGATGACACAAGGGTAGTTACCTTTAGAAATGAGGTCGTTGTGGGGTCCATTTTGCTGTTGCACTCCACCTAGTGGTTCACAGGAGGTAAAACACTAAATTGCTGCCATCACAATAAGACACTCAGACATATTCTATCAAATGTAACAGCAAACAGCAAACTCTAAATGTGTTGATATGAATCAGAAAGTATAAGAACAGTTGAAACGTGCATAATAACAGTCATGTAAATTCCCATTAAGACACATTTTAAATTTTTTTTTTAAAAAGCTGAAACTTACGGCAGCGTCCTCATATGGAGCCTGGTCACCCACCACCAGCATTACTGGACACCTGAGGTTGACAAAATAGAGATTAGAATTAGATTAGGTGGCTTTTGGGAGATTTTATATACATATGGAAATAAGTAATATGGAATACTTACTTAAAACTGCTGTTGCGGTCAAAGGTCAAGTCTCTGCGACTGCATGGAAATAAAAAGAGCAGATTATGTTTGTCCACGTATGATGTGGAGTATATTTGTGTTCATGTAATGACGTGTGTGGGCATGTTTACCTGTTGTAAGCCTTCCAGAAGAGCTCTATGTTAAACTGATTAGAGGCTTTCGAGATTCGCTCTCTGTGAGACTGCACTAGCTCTGTGTTTGATGACAGCTCCTCCTACAAGGAAATGGGCATTTTTGTCAAATGCAACCCACAACACTCACAAAACCATGCAATATAAGTCACCAGATGGGAAATTTTGGATATAGATTTTAAAAACTTTGACGCTGTACCTGACTGAAAAGGTGGGACATGAGCTGCTCCGTGAGGGAGGATGTCACCGCGATGAGCTAGAGAGGAAGAGATAGAAATCAATAAGATTTTTCATCATTTAGTAAGTTTAATGTGATAAACAATTACATAATCAATAGTAGTCTGAGACAAAGGCCATTCATACAGTCATATAATTTCATATCCACAGCTAAAGTTAAATTGATGGAGAACTCAGATTAGGACTAACTAGATCAAATTTCCACATGTTTCTGTGCACAAGACAATGCAGGCCTGACTCGGAAAGAATGAAGAAAGGAAGACAGAAGGAAAACCAAACGTACCTTCTGAGCAGCCCAGTCTATCCATCCTCGGGTGTTAGTGTCGATGTTGACCAGAACCAGACCTTCCACTGAATCAGGGTTTGCAAGCTGAAGAGAGAAAGGAAGCAACAGAGAGACAGATGGTGAGACGACAAGAAAAAACATCACAAGACAGAATGTTTTCAGACTCGGGTTATTTCAGTCAAAGTTGCAGACAGAAATGTGCATGAACCGCACTATTTCACATATCTAAAAATGACGGGTAGTGCCACGACCACGTTTCACCGCTGCTTGACCAACAAAACAAAGTGTAGTATTATTAGCCACTGTCAGAAGACAGGAGCTTAAACGAAAGATGACACTCACTGAAAACTTTGCGAGGATGTATGCTCCGGCTCCCACGCCCACTCCGATTACAGTGCGGAAGCTGAAAGAAGGACAGAATAAACAGATGGTTTCAAACGCACAGCACACAGTGTTTTACTTATATAGGAATTCTCTTCTGAGGCTGCTTCGGGTGCATAAAAAAATCATCAGTTTAAGAGCTTGGAGCTGGATGGAGAAGAGTGCAAGGCTATTTTAAAATTATATTTTAATATTTCTGAAAGCATTAATTTCCCTCAAATATTACTGTAGGTGCTACTGAAAACCTGGATGGGTGTGCAAGTTAGTGCCAATGGACGTACCAAAGTTTTTACAAACGCCTGATTTTTTGTCACCTTTTTTATAAGCCACACAACACTATCCCAGCCGTTCCACCTGTGATTTGTGTGTCAGGTAATGTTAAATGACTTGCCCACAGACACAGCTTAATTTCTAGATCACCAAGATACACTGTTGTTGTGATGTTATCTATAGTAGCAGAGAGTTGGCAGTATATCACTGTTTGGAACATGTTCCTATCTGCATGTTAGCTTCATTTTACCCTCACAGCAGCAACTGTCGCAACAGTGTGAAAACCCACAATTTAACGTTAATTGTGTTACTTGCCGTGTCGTGGTGTTGTTCTCCAGAATTGCTCACATGACCCAATTGCATCATTAAATAATTCAGAAGTCTCCATGATATTGAACTGAGTGAAATTTAAGTCGAAAGTATACTTTCAAATGAACCTGGATGTCTCCAATATTTGTGCTCTCCACCCAACATAATAAAATCATTTCGAAAAGTATAATTGTCCACATGATTGGATTAAGTTTCCCCACCTTGTATCTTTTTTAACAACCAGCAGCATTATAGTAATGAAAATAAAAAGGGGGCTTTAACACGTGTATTTCTATCTGCTTATAATAATATGGATAATCAGTTGGAAATCCATGCATGTGTACATCACGTGCAGTTACCCTCTGTGGGGCAAATCAAATCCCATCAAAATAAATACTGTTAACTCACTTGAAAAACTGCAGGACGGCCGGGATCATCTCTGCTACGGTATCCATGGAGGGATACTGGTAACTGGAAAACAAAAATGACCTCAGTCTAATGAATCATCACAATATGAAAACACAAACAGTCAATTGTTTATTTTTTAGTGTAAAAATATAAAAAAGGAATTCTCTTCTGACCAAGAGTCTCAGCAAACCTATGTGTGATCATTGGAAATTACTCACGATACATAATGTTTTATGTATTATTTCATTTTAAGCGCATGAAGTGTGCTCACACTTTTATCCACAGGGATTAAATACGAGATCACAAAAAAGAAATAAGCTTCAACTTCCAGAATCAGCAGCAGGAGTTAAGGGTCACAGTGGAGATGCCGTGACAATACATGCAGCAAAATCCTCCTGAGCCCGTACACTTATCACGCAAGGAAGAGAAGTGCAGGGGGAAGAAATAAGGAGTGCATATAGAGAAAGAGAAAAGGACAGATTTTCTTTAAAACCTCTGACAAGAGCGTATTAAAGACCGGAGAGAAGGGAGATTTGCGTTGAGTATTTTTGGAAAAGATTAGGTTTAAGCCCGCCACAGAGGATTGTCTCCATTTCTGAGAAGTTAACTTAAATAATAATAAAAAAGGAAGGTTACCGCAGGACAACCAGCACGTCCACACACATAATTTCATGTCATACCCTGCGGGGTAGGTAGCAGATCCCTCCTCCTGGCCCGGAGCGTCAACGTGAATCAGGGTGAAGTTCTTAACAATCTCCTGCATCTCCTCAAACTTAAACAGAGGAGAGAAGCAGCTCTTGCCTGCCATAAAAAAGAGAGAGGAATCACATACGGGAGGTGAAATACAAGTCAGGGATGAGTGACAGACTGTGCGATACAGAATTGAGAAACAAAATGGCAGAGAGAGAAAGAGAGCTACTCACTGTCCAGACCCACATCGTGGAAGGTGAGGATGGCAGGCCTGCGGGTGGTTCGTGTGCCGTGGAGGGTCACGTGCAGAACACCATGCGGGGTCTCAATGCTGTGCTCCTGGAGAGAGGAAGAGGAAAAGTTCCCACAACAAATTCAAAGCATGAGGCTGACCTTTCTGGAGTGAGGTTGCAGATATGTTATGTCTGTATAAAGCGGAAATCCCCCAAGATTTTTTTACTCCTTGTTCATTTTTAGTATTTTTAGTATTTAGACCTTAACTTCAGTCACTTTAGAGAATATTCCACATCTCTTTCAGCAATAAGCTATGTTGCACTTCACTCCTGCCTGGTCACGTAGTTCTATTATAATTATATTGTATATTTTGTTTGTTCTCCATACCATGCAACCCATGACCTCTTCAGTCAGTAAATCTGAAGGGAAACAGTGTTACCTGTCCTTGGTCCAGGAGTATCCTGGCAGCCAATTCAGCATCCTGTGAGAAACGAATAAAGAATAAAGTGAGAGATGACAACGAGGGCTCCAACTAACCATTATTTCTATTACTGATGATCTGTGGATCATTATTGTGATTAATTGATGTTAAAAACAAACTAAAAAAAACATCACATTTCCAAATTTTAAGGTAATGTCTTAAACTGTCTTGCTTTGTCCAAGTCCAATGCCCCATAATAATCAGTTTACTATAGTGTAGCAAGCAACTTCTCACATTTGTGAACATTAAACCATCAAACATATGGCTTTTTTTATTAAACGACTAGTTGATTAATCGTTGAAACAGGTGACAACTTCTTAGTAGGTTTTGATCATTAGCCAGTGATCGAAACATATATCTCTGAAACATGGTGTTTTTTTCATCATCCTAACAGCTGTGTTACTTTTACATGTCTTCATCAATTGTAATTTTGTAATCTGAGTCACATTGTAATTTCCTTGCCAGAATTTGAACGCATTTGTCTTTCTTTGTCTTCATTTTTTTTTATAAAGAAATACAAAAAAGCACTTGAGATAAAATTCCCAGCTTTTTGTTCTTTCGCACTCCTCTTATGCTTAAGTGAGGCCTTGCTTCCTAATTAACACCCACACATGCAAGATGGGCGGCATTACACTCCCGATAAAGCATCAGAGCGCCTCTTCAGAGAAGCCGGTGGTCATGGGATGCTGGGGATTATACGCAGGAAGTCTCTCAGTGGGAGGTTTTAAATGGGATGCTCATTTGCAATCTTAGATCCCTTCACCCTGCTAATAAAATACTAGCCTCAAAAGCTCTAAAAGGAAATTAGCAGTCTGGGAAATTGAAGTGGAGGTGGGCGGGTGCAGATGGGCATCATCGCTGAGGAGGAAATGGAGAGTCCTGGAGAGACGGCCCCTTGCTGGATAATAAAAAGGTCACTAATTCAGATAGACAGAAATCAAAACTCAATGACAGAGTTTAGCATATGTTCAGTGGGTGGATGTTAAACGTATGCGGGTAAGGAAGGACGTTCGGATATAACATAGAACCTCCCAATCTTTATTACATTTCCTCCTCAGACTTACCCTCCACACCCCCATCATGTCATATGCGATGCTGCAGGCAAGAGTAATGACTCTACAGCTGACATGAGTGTTTGTCACTGTCACAGATTCATGGCAAAGCAAGTCTGTTGTTCTCTTCTTTTCCATTCTTTATCCACACACATAAGAAAAAGGGAGGTTTGAAGGTTCATCATTTTAACAAACCTATAATATATTTTATAATATATTTTATAATATATTATACCTATAATAATATTTAGTCTGGAATTTAGTTCATGTTTCCAAAGCCTGATATACTTTAAGTCATTCATGTGCATTCTCAAATATTTCCCAACAACTGCGTGTTTTACTCCTGTTTAAGAAATTATTGCTAAAAACTGCAGTGCCCTGCAGTTTTAGTAAATTACTGGCCCTTTTTAAAGACAATATATTTGGGAGTGTTTTTAAAGGTTTTTACTCCCTGGGTCTAAATGCAGCACAGAGGAAATTATTATGGAAATTATTAAAGGGACTAAGGTATTGTTGGTTTTGGTATTTTCATAGGATTTATATTTATAGTAGTTTCATTTGTTGACAAAAAGAATCTTATCCATTCGATTTGACCACGTCTGCATGTTTTGTACACAGAGTTGCTGCCCCATCAATGGCTAGATATGCATTAATGAGCAGGTGTAGAGGTTTACGCTGGTAGTAAAATTACATGTACCCTCTGTTGTTGTTGTTTGTTTTGTTTTATGGCATTTTTGCCTTTGTTCTATAGTTCACAGTAGTGATAGATTGGAAATACAGGAATAGAGAGCAAGGGTGTGATGACATGTAACAAAAACATGTTATGGACCACTATGTCATGGGGACGCCCATAAGATTATATTCATGTCCTGTACGGTAGAATTACTTGACCCTCATAAACCACAGAAATGAAGTAAAAGACTGCAAAATTGTCGAGTTTTGTAGGCAACATAATACTGCTTTAGAGTACTATTGGGTTTTTACGTCCTGTATATTTCTTGTTAACAATGTAACTACACCTCTACCTGCTCACTCACTGGAGCTTTTGTCTCTTTGTGAATCAGTAGCTGTGTTGTTATTGTACTAGTGCTGTATTTCCCTTTTTGCCCACCAGGTGTCAGGAGTGAGAAACAAACGGTTCTGCTCTGCTGCGCTGCATCTGCACGGCAACATCAGCGCAGCCGAGCAGAGGAGCTGCCCTCACTCCCTCTGGGCTTTGACGTCAGCCGGGCAGATCTGAGCCAGAGCTGCAGCTGTGCACAAACACACACATACACACACACACGGGCACACACATGTGTTTGAAACATGTGTTTGAAACATGTTGTCACATGTAAGCTTTGCTCAAACTCAAAAGCGCACACCTTGCTGTGCATAAGCATTCATGAGCTTATGCCAGGACATAAATGTAAACACACTCGCACACAAACCAACATTTGTTTGTCTGACACACACACATTCACACAGCCATTTATCTGTGGTTTCAGATTGTACTACACACCGACAGTCGTGCAATTAATGTACTTAAGTGTGCTCATTTCTGTTTCTCCATGCTTGAATAACATTAGTCAGCCAATGTGTGTGTAAGAGTGTGTGTGTGTGTGTGTGTGTGTGTGTGTGTGTGTGTGTGTGTGTGTGTGTGTGTGTCACCGACTCTGACCTTGGCTTCAGCCTGACCCGTGAGTAAAGGCTTGTCCTCTGTGATGGCGATCTCCTGCATTTCTGTTGTCATGGTGTCACCTCCTGTACAGGTAAAAGAGACCAGAGCATGAAAATCTGAAAGCGTCTTCAGTTGTCCTGTTCTTTGTATTGCAACAATGAATACATCTTATTTTACTGCCATCCTCACACAAACACTGGACACTGTGACGCGGGAACAGAACTGATTAAATACTCTATGTCGCCTCTTTTCCACTGGGACTTTGTTTGAGCTAAGGGACTTTATGAAAGTTAATTAGTAATTAGTGCCGGCAGAGATGAGCAGGAAAGGATTGTGGGACAGAAAAAGAAGGAGCTAGAAGAGAAGAGGAGGGATGGATTAGTAGATGGACGCATAAAACACACAAAAACCCGTAGCGGATAGTAAGATAGTAAGACAGCTTCCAGAATCTGTTTCAAGTTATTAGTAAAATATAACTAAAAGTGAGAGAAGATAAAGAAAGATTATGAGGGATGGGTGAGGACAAGCGTGATGACATAACTATGAGGAAAGAGGAATAAAAGCACAGCAAGATGGAGGTGGGTGGAAGAGTAAAGAGACATGGTTGTGAGAAATGGCAAACACCCGAGTGGAGGACTGACTGTGACAAATAGGTGGCTGATAAGGATGAAGTGAAAGGGGGAAAAACCATTAGTATTACATTACATTTATCTGAGGAAGGTTAGTGGAGCATGCAGCTTATTTTCAGACGCCTACAGACAGCGTGTGTTACTTTGTGTTGCTGCGAGTCCACCGGAGAAGTGGGGAGTTAAATGCTGCGCCCCAGGGGGCACCGCAAAAAAGGTGGTCGCTCAGAGAGGTGTAGGTAAGTGGATTTAATTTTGCCAAGTCGATCTCTCCGCTGGTCTGGGAATTTAGACTGGAGCGTCAACAACATGTCTGTGAAGACTCTCAGTCATTCAGGTCACAGTTATTCCAGGGGAAGACGTTTCACCTCTCACACAAGCGGCTTCTGCAGTTCTGACGTCATTTGGACCGACTTACATCATTGGGTGCGCTTATTACAGTCCTGCGACAGCCACAGTTACCAGTTTGTGTCATTTTTGTGTCAGAGCATTTGATTTATTTATTGCTGCTGCAGGAAATATAATTTCAACATACACATCGAACCTGGCTTTCAGACTGAAGGGAATAATAAAGCTAAGTGAGCAGGCACAGGTTGGTATTGTGTCCAGCTGCCCGATATGACATTTAAAGTTGAAATATGGGACCTTTTCACAGCACTTGGGGTTTGTGTGTGTATGTGTGTGTGTGTTAGTGAGAGAGAGAGAGAATTCATGGTCTCATAAACTGATGACTGTATTCTATCTGCATATTTGGCATTATATCAGAGGTGCAATATGAGTATATGAGTTGGCGCGCGTGTGTTTGTGTGTGTGTGTGTATGCACACTCATCAGAAAATTGAACGGCTACCCCAGGGGGCCCATGTCTCTCTGGGTCTCAAACGGAAATGATTAGTCATCAAAGCAACCCCCACCAACACACACGCGCACCCTCACTCATTGCTACCATTGTTTGCCATCTACCCCTCCTGCTGTCCCCTCCCTCTACATATATTCATTCGTCTTGCAACATATTGTTTTTTTCAGTGTCTGTCACTATGATTTGTCGCCATCACTTTATTTTATTTTTTTAAATCTCTGTCTCACTGTACCTTTATTTCCCTCAATGTGGAAATCAAACTAGTGAGAGGAAGCCCACTGATACATATTGCAAAGCTGCTGCAGCCTCTGTAACGGCTCGGATTCCAGAGAAAATAGCACGTACATGCCATGTTGCTGCTCCTGCATGATGGACATGCCCTCAACACCGCAATAAGAGTAAAAATTTGGGCTAAAACAAAATGAATCATCTAATGGCAGTAATCCTGCAGCCAGATAACATCCAATATTTAATCAACTGAACTTTGGGCCAACACATATCTGGCCAAATCCATTTTAGTGCTGTAGCTATCGTTTTCATTATCAAATGAAACAGCTGGAACAGCTGATGGCTGTATAGTTCAGGCCAGAACTGAAGCATTCTTGGCCACATATTTCATACACCGTCCAGTCATGTACTTGCTGTATGTGACACTGTGTGGTCTATTTAAACTTCTTGCTGCAAATACTTAGTCCAAATAAACAGAAGAGCACTTGCCCTTGCCCCCACCCACACACACACACACACACACACACACACACACACACACACACACACACACACACACTGCATGTAAGCTGACATACATTTTCCTTCACTTTGAAATAATGTATTAATACATCAGTGGAAATTAATGTAAGAATGTAAGAAGAAAGAAAGAGTGTTTGTGGGTCACATGTGGCTGCCATTTCTTCAGTCAGTCTCTCTCTGATGCTGTAGATTGCCACCTCCTCCAAACACCATTTTTTATAGGCTCAGCGTGTCCCGACATGACTGCAGAGTAAAATTGTTTATATACTCCTCTATGAATATTAATAGATCTGTGGTATGACTCCATGTGGATGTTTGGAAAGTTCTGCTGCAACAAGTTCTCTGCAGTGTTTCTGTATATGATCTAACAGGAATCTACAGAATGAAACAGATCTTTATACACATAATAGAAAGCTTAACACATTATAATAATATACAAAGAAACACAGAATAAACTGTAGGATATGATTACTTTCACTATGAATTTATTTATTTTCCAATTAAGCAATTAATTATTTTATCAAAAAAACAACAACATAATTTTCCAGATTGGGAGGATTATTTTGTTCGATTTATAGGCCAGAACACAAAGATATACAATTTGCAATGATTAAACACAGAGAAAATTACACACTTTAGTAGCTGGAACCAGTGTATATTCAGCATTTTTGCTGAATATACACTTCTTGTATGTATTGAAAACTTGATAACAAAAGTTTTGCATCCATTGTGTCTAACCACTCGACGAATTTCCAATGTTCACTCTCTTTTAGCTCTGTTTTTGGTCTACACCAATCCTGAGGGTCATATCTGGCTCTGTAGCTGCTAAATGCTCCACTATTTTCACTGGCTAGTTTCTAACCTTTAGTCTGTTTGGTGCTGGGCAGTTAGCCTCTGGTGGGTTTAGAGCATTTTAGCTGAAAAGGACACTCAGAAAAGTTGTGGGCTGTAAAACCAAAACAATTCGCTCATAGATGCTAAAATGCTAAGAGGATTTGCTTTGCATGGTTTGACACTATGGGCAATGACTTTTTCATTATAATTTTGTTTTGTTTGTTTATACATTTTTTCCATTGTTAATATAAAAATATTATTCAGGAGCTTTAAACAATTGCTTTAACATTACTTATCGATATTGCTATCAATTATGCATTGAATAAAAATAAACTAATCAATTTACTTTTACGTGACTATTGCGCTCTATCACATGTCTATCACCAAAGTTTCATACGAAGGTCATGTTACGACAACGGCGCAAATGCCATCCGCAGATGAGGGTGATTTAAAGTGGAAAAAAGGTAGAACGCAGACGTAGTGTTTTTATCATGCTTAGTGTTTACATACTGCAATTTAAAATAGTACCGGGAGAATAGTAGTACATGGGAAATGATGTCATTTGTTTGTGCTCTCATTAGTTAAATCCACTACAGACTTTGAAACAGTGGTGGGAGCACATTACTATTGATTATTCAGTATTGTACACATAAACACCACTAAGACTGAGCACTGGTGAAACATCACTGAGTAGTCAATGATATGAGCAACTATATTATGTGCTGCCAAAGCCTGCAGACCAAGTAGAAGAAGGCAGTCACATGACCACAATTGTGCATTAAGTAAGTCTCAGGTATTACACTTAAGCTGCTCTCTCTTACATTCACACACACATTCTCTCTCTCCCTCCGTCTCTCGCTTAATTTCCCGATGCTATAATATCTTAATCGGCCTAACCTCCCTCCATCATGCGTCTTTCTTTATCTCCGCGTCTCTCTAAGTTTGTGTGTTTCAGAGCGTGTAATAACTGTTAAACTGCACAGGAGGCACCGTCTGTCACCATTGGAAAGAGAAACATAGAGATGGAGAGAAAAGGACAGATTTCCACGAAGAGCAAGAAGGGAGGGAGAGAGGAAGAGAATGTGTTGCAATGTGAGAAAAGGAGAGGGCGGGGCGGCAGCATGCCTTGCTTCTCATTTGACTCTACTCTACTTCCACGTTTCAGCTGTCAGACAACAGTTGTTCAGTTCATCTGTTGCACTGAACAGGTTCCACGGCTCAGATATCGGACTGCGTTGCATAATTGCTCCAGCTAAACGAATCCAAGCTTGTTTTATGTGCATTCATAATCATGCAGAGCGATGGCATTTCATTTGTCCACTGTTAGCAGGCCGTCTCATTCCAACCTGTCACAGTCTGTTTTCATCAATCTTTCCCATCATTCCTCCTCCGTTGNTTCCAACCCCCTCCTCATCCTCCTCTCTCAAGCTCTGTCACGCCAAATCCATCTCATCATCCGCAATGTCACCGCACAGTAACAGTCACGACTGGCGCAAGCAGGGTAATAAGGAATACAGGGGATAGGACCCACATGCAGAAGACTGAGGCAGAGCAGATGCAGTACAGTGGTTTAATGACCAAAAAATGGCTTACAGATAGGCAGGTTGACAGGTTCAGGTCAGGGTATGGGTGAGAGAAGCTTGAAAGCAAAAACACAAGGTAAGACAAGGCAACTAGACAGAACTGACAAAAGGAGCAAAAAGATCTGGGCTGGTATATGTAACAAGTGACTGATGAGGGAAGTGAGAACAGGTGAACCCTTTTCCATTTAAATAAACATTTTGCTACGTTTTGTCTGTGTTAAACCACACAGTAATGATTGATGAGCAGGGTAACAGGAAGCAAGTTCACTCTCAAAACGTTTTGCACCAGTTAGCTACAGTTTCCGTGTTTTTTCACCTTTCTAGTCTTTCCGACCACTCAAAGTGCTTTTACTCTACTTAACTCGGCCCTGCAGGTGTGTGAGGAAGTCTGGCGAAAAAGTCCGAGGCCATCTGGCGGAGAGGTTGGGAAGTGCAAGTCTGGAGTGTTGGAGGAAGAGCACATGGCCTGGGACAGACAGCAAGGCAGTCGGCTGGGGATGAGAGAGTGTTGCTGAAGAGAGGGACTGAGGAGCTGTGACAGTAACTCTGGATTCAGGCTGCCAACAGCCACTCTGAACTCTCCAGAAGGTGATAGGGACGCCGTAAAACTGTCAGCTGCAGGTCTGGTGACATTTCACTGAAAAGCCAGAGCACGATTGGCTGATAACACTCAAATGTTTGACTCAAGCTGACATGTTTGTGCTGATGAAAGATGAGGTTGTGGTTATATGATGCAGTTTACTGTACATAAAGAGCCATTTTCTAATAAGGTATCCTTGAATAAAAGGTTTTTAAACTGTAAGAAATGTCTTTTTAATGGTTGATAACTAATTTAGTAGGACTATAAAGATCAAAAATGCTGCCTTATTGCCTTGAAAAAACAAAACAAAGTGCCTTTTTATGTTGAAAAATAGCAGCAGCAGACATAACAAGTCCTTGTCTCATCCAATAAAGTGTGTCATACTGGAAGCTTCTGAGTCGCCCCACAACCTCTGGGCAAAAACTATCACGTTAATTGCGTTATAACAGTGACAATGTGACAATTTTGTTGAGGATTTTGATTCGTTTAGAGTATTTGTTTATGACCAAGACTAAAATTAAGCAACATGACGATAAATACCCTATAAAATTTGACTCATTCAAGTCAAACACCGACTGAAGCTCCCGCCAAACCAAACTGAATGCCAGAGATCAAAACAGAAGCATTACAACCTTAAACAGCATTACAAACTGATTTGAGTATAGAGTGACCGACAATGACTGATCACTCTGTACTACAAACCTATATGCTCGACTCCACTGCTATGTGACATACTAGCTGCAGTCGACGCTCCCCGCACATGCAGGAATACGAGAAACGAGGCAGAGAACTTTCTGAACAAACTGAATGAAGGCAGAGCAACTGAAGCTGCCGTTTGTTCCGAACAGTCTTTTGTGTTTCGATCGCGCTGACCCTCCTGCACATAGATATGAGACAGGTATCTTGCTAAAAGGAAGTTTCAGCGGGGCCAGACTGCTCAAAGCTGAGATGGGTGTTACAAGGGGTGAAGTCAGCCAACAGCAATGTATTTCTATATATGAGACGGTTCAGCGCCGCAGGAAAAAGTATCTGAAGTTGTGCCAGCAGACTGTGCTGCCAGCAAAGTTTGAGATCAAACTTGTGTTCCTGCCATCAGAGACAGAGACATTTATTGCTATTTTTTTTGTAGAAAAACAACTCTCACAGACTGGAAATTGCAATAAAAAAGTCAACATTACACTGAAATAAAAGGGCTTCAACTTCAAATTGCAGCTGTATTCTTCTTTAATGACCCACAAGATCTTTGTTCGCCGAGCTGATAACAAGCTGCTGCAAGACAAGAAAATTCTCCCTCCGTCTCCATCTGGCCTCTTCCTCTTTATTTTAATCTCTTTCTCACAGCTCTGCACTCTTCCCCGTCTCTCTCCATCCATCTTTTGTCATGCTGCTGACTTTTCATTCGCATCACTCTCGATTTCTGCTAGTCACCGCTCCCCGCTCTCTGTCTCACTGTAGGTCTTTGTGACACTTCTGCCATCTTCTTTCTTCCTTTTCTGCACCCAGTAGCAAGTGAAAAGGACAGAAATGTGCAAACAGTTCTGCTGGCAGACTCCTTTCTCTCTCTGTCTTTCTCTCTCTCTCTCTGCGGCCACCAGTATTTGCAGCTCTGAACAAAGAGGCGCGCCCCGATACTCTGACACACACACCCAGACACAGACAGTGTGCTGAAGTTAGGCACTGAGCAAGAAGGTCACCTATATTGACGATGGAGGCTCAAGGATGAAGGCTGAAAGGTTGCGTTCAGGGTGAGAATTTGTTGATGCTTAAAGCTGCACAGTGAGAGGGTGTTGAGCTGAAGGGGTGGTGGTGGTGGGGTGATACTTCATTGTTTCTTGGTTTTTTAAACCCCTTCAAAGTCCATGACATAATTTGAAAACGAGGCTCAGTGGGCTACAGTGTGTGTCATGCAGATGTCAATCTGACCCAGGATGCCGATATTATCTTTCATTGACTTGCAGTGGTATTGGGTCTTGATGACATGTCATATTGTGTCATCGTTTTACCAATCCCTGCTGTCAGAGTGATAATTCCAGGCAAGTTGTAATTAAAAACTAAGAACATTGTTCATTAGGCAACGGTCTCAAAGGGTGAGAGTGATGGAAGCCAGCATGAGGTTAGGTACAACCTGAAGTTAGCTAATTTCCAATTAAATGCCACAAAGACCAAGGATATGGTCGTTCCACCCGCTGTCTCAGATTTTCATAGAAAGGAATTGGTATTGAATTTGAGAACATTATAAATATCTTGGAACTGTCACTGATATGACCTGAGATTTGAGGCTAATCCTGATGTGGGCGCTAAGAAGGGACAGCAATGTTTGTCTTTAGGACGTTTTATGTTTTTAATAAGAAAATGATGTCTTTGTTTGGAAGTATTTTATGTTCTTACTTTTTCTGTGATTGCTTGCATCAGGGACAAAAAAAAAATCACTCAAGGCAATTTATATTGTGCAGTTGGCTGGTAAGGTGATAGGTGTCACTCAGAACCCCCTGACGGCTATATTTGACCAGCTGGTTCGCTGAAAGGCCATGTCTATATTAGGCTGTACAAACCACCCCCTTCACTCTTCAGAGTTTGAAACTCTTCCCTCAAGCCGCAGATTTAGAGTAATCAGGTTGAAGTGCAATAGCAGTAAAAACTCCTTCGTTCCCTGCTTATTCTGCACATATAATTTAGCATTTGTATATACGGGAAATATTTCTGTACTTTTTGATTGTGTACTTGTTTTTGTACTTGTATTTTTTTAATCTTGTGCTCCTGACTGCAAGTCAGGTTTCCCCATTTAGGATAATAAAATGACTGAACTAAACTGTGGGTTTCCTTTTACACTCTTGACATTCTCACCCATCCCTGTTGTTATGTTTATGTCGTGTTTTTAAAAACCCAGTATTGGTATCTTTCTAGCTATACTTAATGACAAATGTGCCAGACCACAGGACACATCCAGGAGACACGGAGCAACATCAGCATTCATTTAGAGACGTGTTTCTAGTCAACTGGTTGATCAACTAAGTTCAACATTTACCCTCCTTTTAGGTCTGTTTTAATCTCCACCAACTCCTGAGAAAAGCAGATGGTTCTTACACTGCTAAACGCTCCATTGGTTCAGCAACCAATCGCATGCACACACACACACACACACACACACACATATATATATGAAAATGGGGAAAGTCAGGTAGTTTTTTGCATTTCTATTTGTATTGCCAAACTAAGGTCACTGGATATTAACGATTTTACTTGACAATAGTGAAATGTGGAAGCATGCAATCACCTCAATCACACAAATTTATCACCCTGCTGACACAAACACACACACACACACACTCACAAACACACACACACACACACACACACACACACACACACACACACACACACACACACACACACA
>JAPMOB010221597.1:0-10479 GCA_029875015.1 Lepomis gibbosus | reverse complement strand
TTTGATTTGATTCAGAAAACAGCGACGCTTCCACCAAGCTACTGAGGAATGTAGTTAAACTAGTAACGGTGCTTGTAGCGACGCTGCTGCCCAACGCTGCTCGTACGGTGGGCGTATTGAAGCAGGCTCGGTGGCAGCAGGGCGCTGAGACGATGACTGCACCGGCTCTGTGTTGTTGCAGCAAAGACTAAGCGACTTTCTGCTCTTAAGTTTATTTCACGCACATTCAAAGGGCTTCACCAGGTTTGTCGTGTCGCCGCTCTTGGCAGCAGTTATCGTACGTCGCAAATATTGCATCGTGCGCTGTTTCATCAAGCCACACTTTTGATTTTCTCCACGTCATTTACATCCACGAGCCACTTCTCTGTGCGTAACTGGCGTGAGCTAGTGTTTACATCACCACAGCCAATTACAATCACTTTTAGATGTGGGCACATCAAGAATGCTGCAAAGGCTCATTGGCGTTTACAAGAAACTTTAGGTATCTAACTTTGGTACCGAAAGACAAGGCATTTTTTGGCAATTCGGTCGGTGCCTAAAAAGTATTGAACTCGATACCCAGCCCTACTTGCTGTAGCCTGGTTTATTCCCCCAAACCAGCTTAGAAACGTACCTATTTCACATTTACTTTTTTCCGCTTAAAATTCACGTGACAGTTAGGGAACATGGCCACTGATTTATTAACATTTCATGTTCTTTCAGAGCCACTACGCACAACAGGCCCGACGGTCCAGAAGCCTCACTAAGAAACGTAAGCGTGAAGCTTCCGCCCCTCCAACTTCCAAAACCCGCAGCCAGAGCGCCTCCCGTCCACCACGAGACCAGTCTGGTTTACGGGATCCAAAGGTACGTGACGGTGTCTTTACTCAGCTTTTATTTCCTAAACTATGCTGCATTTTAACTGCTTTGGTCTCTGGGTTTATAAAGACACATTTTCTGTGGAAGGCAACATGAAGTCGTATGATTAGGGCTGTGTAAATGTCAGTTCTGTCACAGTAGAAAAGATTATCCCACAAGTTGGTTGATACTGAAGGCTTTACTGTGGGTAGACAGAAGATAAACAATCTTTACCATCTTGGTGCTACAAAATAATTAAATGGACGTTATGAAGAAGGCCGCTTGTCTTTGTGTGCCGTTTTTTTTGTGTAATTTCTCCTTTGTCCTCAAAGTTAGTCTTTTTGCAATTAATCTGGTGAAATTGATGTATGGCACTCAATCTTAAATGTTATTGGCTAATGTTAAATATGTTGTTCTAAGGGAGGAAAACATGACTCCACCTCAGACTGCACTAGATTGTTGTTTACATTGTTTGCATATTAAAAAAATAAAACTTATGTATGTGATATATGTACACACACAGACATTAACATGTGCATGTTCAGCATGGTGGAAAGTGTAAAACATGTAAATTTAATAACTATACACCAATGCAGTAAATAATCCCTGGTTCTGAAAGTTAATTTGAAGAGAACTCATGTCAGTGTCGTCTTTCTTTGCTCCTCAGATGGCAAAGAAGGCAAAGAATATGATGAAGAACTCCCAGAAAGACATGAACCGCCAAGGCAAGAAGGGAGAGGCAGACAGACACGTGTTTGACCTCAAACCTAAACACCTCTTCAGTGGGAAAAGGAAGTCGGGCACCAACGATCGCAGATAAAACTGCTTTTTCTGGACTGTTGAGACCTGGACACTCTTTTTGGAAAGAGAGGCTTCTGTGTGGAGATAGTGTTTGTGTCTTCATTCTATACATTTTCCCCAGCAGTAAAAAGAAGACTACGAAATATATTCCTCTTTTTAAGCGAGGAACTCTGAGCATCATCCTTGAGGATGGTGGTGCCATAGAAAACTGTAAAGCAGCTGGCAAACTGCACCAACCCATTTAAATGATTAGTAATTATAGTAATAGGCGGTCTCTTATTTGTCAGCTCTCAAGCTTTAGCTCACAAAAGTAAAGTTATTTCGTTTCTGCATTTGCCATGAATAAATATATACCTTAACGAAATGCATGTCATATAATGTTCAGTTGTTAAACTGATTTGTATATGTTTTTCTCTGGCAATAGCAGTTAAATGAACTTCATGCCTTACAAGCTTGTATGTGACTCAGGACATGCTGGGTTTACTTTGGATAAAGTGATAATGGATACCTCCTTTACAAGTCTCCCTTTGAGAAATATTTAAGGGAGCCAAATAAATATACATCTGAACTAAGCTGCAGTCTTTAGGTTGTCTATATGGTGTGCTTTTATTATGAAAAACCAAAGTGGTTCCGGAATTTACCTTGCTGTGTTATTGCTTCCCCCCTTGTCATACCTGTTATTAGTTGGGATTATTGGTTGTCATCTCTCTATCGTCGTACTTCTGCGGTAGCATATTCCCAAACGTTACAATCGAGATGGCTATCTGATAAACGGGTTTGGGTTAGTTTGAGCGTGTCCTTTCTTCTTGCAGATGTACACGTATGGTAATTGGACAAACAATACAATGACATACAATTTCATCAAGTGGTCTTCGGATATGTTCATATAATCTTTTGAACCTTTTGTTAAGTGCTGGCGTGTGGTAATACCATCGAGGGTAATACCCAATAAAACTAGCCCGTTGTGAGTGAAGTGGGGTCGGAAGCGATGCCACAGCGGAACCAGGTAGGCTTTGTTACTTTCAACATTTGGCTTTTATTGTGAAAAACCGCGTGCCGGAATTGGCTTCGTTATCTTTTCTCACGTAGCAGAGCTCTTCAACAGTCAACACGGATTCTGGACAAACCCTATGCTGCTTTCTCACATTTTGAAGAAAATGATACAAAGGGCGACACATCCCTTAATACCCCGGAATACAACTTTGTATTTGTAGACTTTCTGGTAAGTTGGATTCCTTGTTTGGGAAGGTTGTCTTACCGTTAGCCTATTAGCATGCTTGACACCACCACAGCTAATGAGGATAACGGTGGCTTTGCTTAGCCTACCGCTAAACAATTGCGTTGTAACAAGGCTAACATTTTCAAGACTTGCTAATAACAACGTTCACCTATCAGGGGGAATGTATTCACTCATAATGGTCCTTTTACGAACCCCACCTCTCAAATGTAGCGGAACATAATTTAGCCTAAATGTTGTAATCATTGCCCTCACATCTTTAGGTCACAGTGACAGTCAGCAAGAGGAACTGAGGTGTCTGACAGTCGGACAAGGCAATTCCTTTATTCAGCAGAAAGAGACATTAACGGATGCCAAGCAGTGATGTACATGCTGGATAGTGATAGAAAACCCCCGGATTTTTGTGTCCGGAGTCCTTATGTCAACTCAAGGGCAAGGCTTTGTGACAGCTGTTGTCAGGCTTATGTCATGTCATAATATGAGCATCCATAAAAAGTGTCATGTCATCCTAAAGATTTACATTCACGTTAATTACGATACATAAATATATACGAATGGAAACAAATGATGTTTTTTTTTAGTCTTTGAAGTAGGGTTACAACGATTTAATTTAATCCACTAGGCAGTGAAAGAAAACTAATTGCCTACTATTAAAAAAAAAATAAAAATTTAATTTAAAATTTTCAATTTACAAGCAAAAATGTCAAACAATGCTGATTCCTGCTTATTAATTAGGAATGTGCTGCTTTTCTATTTCATTTATGAAAATAAATAGGTCTTTGGGTTTTAGTACTGTTGGTTAGGAAAAAGGAAACCTCACTCTCAGGAGATAATCGGGTGATTAACTGATAATGAAAATAACAGTTAGTTGCAGTGTGTATCTCCAGTTACAAGTAGGAGTGTTCAAGATATTGATCAGTTTTTCTCATACATCATTAAAATATTATGGGGAATTTTTTATGTTATCAATCATTAACATGTTAGTTGCCCACAGTAGCACTGCAAAAAATATTAGGATTTATGAAGTACACAGTTTCAAGTAATTTAAAAAGCAAAATACATAAAATATTTACTGTTTTACTAATTTAAATGTGATGATTGCTGTTTTTGCCTGTGTTGTCATTCACACCTTTTGATAAAAGCTTAGACGATTGATTGATTGTAGATTAGCAGAAAATGTAGTTTTTTGACGTCAAAGTGCCAAAAATGCACCAGTCTCACCTCTCAAATTTTTTTCCCCCATCCTTAAGTTAAATATCTTTTGATAGGACTGTTGACTAACTTGATTAATCACTTAATTGAAATATAATTGACAGATTCATTGATAGTAAAAAGAATAATTTGTTGCAGTCTTACGACCATATTAAAAACCCTCACAGTCCAGTGTGATGACTTGGTGACTAGACTTGGTGAAGTGATTTTGTAGCCCCATAGCTAAATGGATAAGTTATCAGAAGATGGTGTTCTGAATATTGAATACATTTTTTCTGTACGCATTGTCCAGTCCTATTTCGTCTTTCTCACAAACTGTCCCAGTTATCACTGGTGTTTCTCCCTAAGGTACCCACAGAGGGTTTCCTGAGCCTGAAGCAACTCTCTGTTTCACACTCATTCATTTTCTCATTTCACACATTCACACATTCATGCTGTCAAATACAACTACTTGCTTTCCCACGCTCCCTAGATTATTTCAACCAGGATTACACTATCTTCCCTTTGATTTTGTACTTTCAGACTGTCATCAGGTTTGGAAGGAGGGATGCCGGTGGAGAGCGGGAGCGGCGCTGCCGCCCGTCAGACTAAACAGAAGAGGAAGTCCCACAGCCTGTCCATCCGCAGGACCAACAGCACCGAGCAGGAGCGCTCCGGTCTGCAGAGAGACATGCTGGAGGGGCAGGTGAAGACTCTCTCATTCACAAAAACACTAGGAAAAAGTGCAGAGAAAGTACTTATATAGTTGGAAGTGTTAAGTATACTCTTCCCCTGTCGGTCATCATTAGCTCGCTGTCCTGCTGTCCCTGTCCGCACCCATAAGCACTCTAGTTGTAAGCCTAAGCCAATTAGGTTTTAATACACTCGTTCAGAGGACACATAATGGTTTATATTGTTGCTGGCTTCAGCATGGCGCAATTACTACACGATTACTGTAAGGTTATTTTAACTCAGTGGTTAAAACAGATGGATTCAGAACAGGCTTAGGCATTTGCACTGGTGGATCGGTTAGATAAGTATTTTCACTCTGGCCAAGTAATAAGTAACTGAATTGTTCCTTGGATGCTCTACTTTGAGTGGGTACACAAAGTTGCCAAAGTTGTAGGTAATTATCTGGAAAGATAATAAACATAACAAAAAAGAATGAGAGCCACAGAATTAAGGATTGGTTGCTTAATAGGGGTGGGAATCTCTGGGCAACTCACAATTCGCTTAAGATTCAGAGGCCTGCGATGCGATTATAAAACGATTATCGATGCATCATTTTTTTCTATAAAGGATCTCTGGATAATTACTAAGCATTTAATTTGCACATTAAAATCAACATAAAACATCTCCTAATTAGCTTAAAAGGACTAGTTTGCATCCCTAATTAACTTCATTAACCTCAGCTCCATGGTCCCTCATTTCTTTATCAACCAGTTGTCAGAATCCTCTAAAAAATGAAATATCGTTATCAGGATTTACAGTATGTGTACAGGCCAGAGCTGTACACCAGTTTAGTCTAAGCTTGTACCTGATGTTCTCAACCCTTGACAAGTAGGTAAGTTAGAAATGACATTCAACTGAGCTAATTAATTTTACCTCGTTACTAATTCCGCTAATGTTACCTAACAGCCAAAAAACAAAACATGCTGCACTGTAGATGTTAGCTGACGCTAACAGCCTTTCACGTTTCCAGCATTTGGGGAAACTACAGACTTTTATCAACGGACACACAGTGACCCACACTGTATGTTTACTACCAGAAAAAAACTTACTGCAAATATTTTTCTCTGCTAACTTTCACCGTCATGTTCTGCCGCTCATTCTCTGTCATTCGCTCGGCCCCATATACAGGAGGGGAGGCAGCCTAGCGATGAGTGTCACCATTTTAACTCACAATGTGCGAGGTAAAATCATTACTTGCCCATTGATATTAATGACATTTTAGTAAGGTGGTTGTTCATTCCTCAGTGGTGTTGTGCCAAATACTGGTCTCTCTGTTATGTGCACGCCAAAGACGATCCAGGCACTGTCCTCCGCAAATTCCGCCTTTTGTGTTCCCTCAACATTACTCTTATCAGATAACATTCAAATAATCCATTTTTTGACATTTGTTAATCGAGTCAGAATCTTCCACGTCCGCATTGTGATGCATCCAAGAATCAATTTTTTCTCCCACCCTACTGCTTAACACTTGATTACACATCAAACTTGTAAAATTGGGAAGGTATCTTTTATTTATCTCTACTTTGAGTTTAAGCTCTGCGACATTTGTTAAACAGTCCAAATCCAAAGCCGTTGATGTCATCAAGAGTTACTTTCTCAGACCTGTCCAAGCTCCTGCAGACCCACAGAACACGTCATTCTCTTTGCATAGGCTCTGCAGTACTCCAATTCTAAAAGACAGATTGCATAGTTTGTTGTGTCATGCTAAGTGGAGATGAATAGAGATTGTCCTTGTGGGAGCCAGAACACACACTATCATAGTTCACAGTTTTTTGTTTCTGTTATCCTCAGTTAACTGAAACTCATAACATTTATTGCAGGGTTTTGATGCACTTGGGATGTTTTTATATTTTCTTGTTTTTTATGTCCTAACCTTGAAGAAAGTTTCATCTCAGCTTTTTAAAGTTAAAATTTAATGTAAATTTGAATTTGCACAAATGGTAGCAGGACTGTTTCAGCTACTGTAGTTGATTATTAAACATGCTAAAAGTAGTTGAATAACAGCTTTTTCCATTTTCCATTAATTCAGAGTCTGCTTCAGTCAAACCCTGAAGCTAACCTGATATTAATCAGCATTAAGGTATTTCTTTTCAATTATTCCTGGATATAACTCTAACTAAGTAACTCTAATACAGCAAGAGAATTTGGACAATAAACCTCAGTTTATATTCCCTACATAAACTGATAAATAAGGTGCTACTTTCTTAGTGAAAAGGCAATGGACCTGTTTCACGGTAGGAAAAGCACAGGTGTTAATAATAACATTAGGGATGACTGAAATCCATTTAGCTGCAGTCTTACTGGGACCCTTGACTGTAACAGAGGCATCGTTAATGTCATTAGTGGCACCTGAGCATCTCATGCTATGAAAAGTCAAAATGTTTGCTGTGAAAAAGGCCCGTTATTGAAAAATGAGACCCCATGGTAGAAGTATGGGAGGTACAACAACACTCTCTGTCTCAACGAGCTATTTCTAACCGAACATACAGTGTAATCCCATCCTCATGACTTATTGTTTTTTTCACTCTGGTCCCTTTTGGTCCCAGTCCTCTGATAATCTGGAATCCTTCATGAGAATGGAGGTAAGTTTCAGGTGTAACTAAAAATTAGTGTATAGCTAGCTAGCTTTAGTTGTATACGTTTGATGTAGTTTAGGTTTGATTAGTATTTAGAGGAGAGGTGTGGTGCTTCTGGAAGTGATTTCTCTAATTTGAATCAACAAGTCCTTTCCCCTTAAAACGTGATATTGTAGATGTTCCAGCAACATTTAAGGTTCAGTCACACACAGCAGGTTTTCTTTTGCTAGACTTAAGTGGACGATAAGTTGACTGTACAGTTACATACACTCCAGTTACAAATAAATCAGGGCGCATTACCCAAGATCACGACTCCTGGTGCGGACTGGCACAATAATTCAGGCTGGGATTTTGAATTGACCTCAGGTCACTTTGTTCACATCAACCACCAAACTGCTAAGTTTTGTGTACAAACCCTATTTGTTGATGTAACAGATACCAAACCAGGTATATGCTTTGCCATGTTCATCTACTCGTCAGACATAAAACGGCCGAGAAGCCGGTCAATTTTCAAAATAAAATACCCTGCGTAGACTCCCGATTAACAATTAACAATAAACAAAGTTAAAACAGACACCAAAAAAAACCCCACTTTAACTATGTAACCTACTTAACCATAGCAGAAGCACATAAAGCAAGCACTTTTCACCAAATCAACAAAAAACATGTCAGCAAAGTCAGACAGGCAAAATGCTCTTATTCTGAAATGCTTCCTGTGGGATGACGGAACTAAAGTGGGCCACAGTGAAGATGGTGGTAAAAGGACAAACTAAAAACAAGTCATTAATGTTGGGCAGGAGCACACTTTGATGCTGAAATGCCGAGAGGCTTCCTGTGGAAGTTGACGCCGCAGAGAACTAAATCACGGTTCACACACAGCCAGTGTGAGTCTGATATATATACATATTAGCCTAAGTACACCCATACACTGTAAGAAATGGACGTCGTCATCGTAACTTCACCAGTTAGTCTTGGTTACATTTACACAGTGCCGAGGGTACGAGTCAGCTCTAGCCCGATTGACAGGTCGCCATGGTAACGACCTGTCAATCATAGCTAATCCTGCCCTGAAACATACTCTGCTTTATGTTCTATTTTTAAATAAATGGAACCTTAATTTACTAAATCAGCATAATTTTGTATTGAAGAAGACTTGAAACTAGCGAGTGAGACCATAAACTCATCAGGAAAGTGTTTACTGGGGTAATTATTCAGCTGGGAAGTAGGGTCATCTATTTATTTCTAATGGAGCCGGACTTCTTTGTGCAACGAGAAGAGTTGCCCCCTGCTGGATTTTCAATAGAATGCAGGTTTCATGTTTCCGCATCAGCTGAATATTGTAGACCAGAAGCTTCCCGCATGAGTCCACCTCTCAGAATTCCCATGATGCATAGCGGTGAAAGGAGTTTTGTTAAAATTTGCTCAAAAGTTTGCCATTTTTTTGAAATACAAACGTAGGTAATTCTCATTCTTGTGGTGGTTTTAACATTGAGACCAGGAGTAAAGGGACTGTTTCATTTGATCAGAACAGCTGAAGTTTAAAAAAATATGCTGCCATGAACCGCATGTGGCTCCGTAGGATGGTCATGTCTTTGACCAATTGCTTTACTCGTTTGGGTAACACTGGCCACAAGTTGACTGATCTTGTACATCAACGCCAACTCCATTCATGGAGTGACAGGACACGGTTGTTGGGCCTGTTTTTCTACTTGCTTTATTAAAGTAAAAAAGCTTGATCATCATCATCATTGCAGCTGGTCAAAAGGGCTATTAATAGCAGGCCAAAATGGCTGCAGGCCATCAGGAAATGTCCCGAGTCTCCCACGAGGTTATTATAGTTTGGGATTTTTCATTAGTTTTTTTTTTTTTTTCGTTTTGACTTTTCTTTTCAATTTCAGTTTAGTTTTAATTAGTTTTTAGCGGGGGTTTGCTAGGTTAGTTAAGTTGTTATTTTTGGAAAATGCTTAGCTCTGTTCAGTTTAGTTCAGTCACAGAACATTAAAGTACATGTACAATCAGAAATATTTATGAAAAGGGAAACCCTTTTTTATATATGAAGTACTGACACATTGTCGAAATAAATGAAGCACATGCAATCTACAGTATAATTTCTGACCTACATGCAGCTAAACTACCCTGATCCTACTATCCAGTGGTCCTAAGAAATTCAGTACATCATTCTCACTCTCTTCAATAAATGGAGGTGATGGACAGCTAAGAAATTAGAAGATAGTGGAGGCCCCCCTTGAAGCCACAAACAACAGGTCTGTAGCACCCTGAAGGCAAGTATGACTGAAAAGCAGCTACATTAAAATCTAAACCTTTATTAATCAAAAAATAGGTATTAAAACAATGTGAAGCACAAAGAGACAGATTGGCTGAGATATCAAAGACCCAATGAAACACACATTAACTGACATGCAGTAGATATAATTAACAGCAGACATGTTAACCAATCACAAGGGGAGCTCACAGTCAGTGGGTTTATCCCATATGCAGGATGAGCTCTAAGCCAGACCATCAGAGCGGAACAAAGCAAAACAAGGAAAAGAAAACCACCAAGACAGTGACTCACTACCTGCAACCCAAACTGAACATAACTCTGCACAGTTGTCACATTCATATTATTTTGTACACATGTATGTATAAACGATTCTAGAAAACATGTTCAAATCCCGCCAACTACCAGCTGGTCCCTACCTTGGTCTCCTCGGCTAAGTTACCAGACGCAAATCTTTAGTTAGGTATTGTTTGTTTGTAAAGTCTTGTTTTTATTTTTATTTCAGTTAACGACAATGTTTTTTCGCATCTAGTTTTCGTTGTCTTCAAGTAGTATATCAGAGTCGCCATTGCATGCACGCGCAAAATGTGGTGATGAATATTTCTCCGTCATAGTCTTTTAACCTGTAAACAGGAGGGTCCCTTGACACGCATTCCTTTACAGTGAAATATTCATCAGTATAATTGTGCTCATAACCTTTTTTAAAAGGGCCGCGTAGTTTTGAAATTCTCACAGTATCGCCCACCTTATATTTAAAACAAATTACTCTTTTATCTTTTGTTTTATACAAGTTGTTAAATACGATATCTTCATTGTCTTTTGTT
>JAPMOB010221590.1:0-22845 GCA_029875015.1 Lepomis gibbosus | reverse complement strand
TCAGAGGTCGCACGCCTCTGGAGCAACTAGGGGTTAAGTGTCTTGCTCAGGGACACATTGGTGGATGTGTCACAGTGGGGGAGCTGAAACCCTGCACCAACACAACTCCCTTCATATGAAGCATCCTCCACTGCCCGAGCAAAGAAGTGTAAATCTCTCTAATTAGGTGTTGACTTCTGATTTTGTGGGAGTTAAAGTGAACTGGAGGATACTGAATGGATGTGGTGCAGGTTCGCTAAGGTTTGTCTGTTTAAAATAAGTGAAATAGTGGCGTGGACAGAAAACAAGAAAGAGGGTTTACAGGATGCGTTTACTTTGCAGCAGTATCACAGCTTGTGTTGCAAAGAAAAATGATATTAAACACTTAGCCCAAGTACCTAAGAGTCTATTTAATGTCATTTAATTTTCTTTAGTTTATATGGAAACTTCTGCATTGAAGTGAAATAAGATTTAAAAATGTGGTGGCATATTGTGTCAAGTGCACATCCATAACGAGAATAGCTGAGCATTGTCTGGCCCCCCAGGCTCTAGATTCTGAAAATGTGGCCCTCTGAAGAATATACCGTAAAAACTTAAATAGCCGAGGCTTATGTTCGCTCAAATCCCTGAACTCACCCTACCTGTGTCTGGCCCAGGTTCCTATACAGGCAGGCCTTTAATTCCTCTACCATGCCAGTAAATCTGAATGGAAAAGTGAACTAAACTGATCTTACATTGTACATAACGTCCATACAGACAAAAGTTTAAACTTTTGTGTTAGTATGCACAATCGAACCAGCTCAAGCAGGTGAGCCAGTGGGCTTTAAGAGGTTCCAAAGGACTTATATAAGAACCAGATTTTGATAGTCCTGGCCTACAGCATGTATTTTGGTCCAGTAGGCACAAAGAAGACCCGGTGGTGAAGGATCTGCGGTTAATAAACACACCAAACAGGTTTAATTAAGCATCCATCACAAATCTTTATTCATTAATGACCTGCTGTCCTCCACCTTCAGTTGGATGTAATTCCTTATGTGTATTGGCGTAAAGTCAGCTGGTGCGCTATGATTCGCCAGCTATCAGAATATATTAACTGGCTAATGGCGTGTTTATGGAAGAAAGGCCAATTAGAGCAGCTGAAGACACAATGCAGCGCCAGAACCAATCACTGCTTTGTATATCTTGTTCTTGGTATCAAAGTGTTGTCAGCAGTGTGAAGAGATGAACAGGAGTGGGTCCATTCGTGTTGTGATTTTAAAGCCAAGGTTGCAGTTTGTCTGTTAATGGTGCGCTTGATCGTGTTGAGAAACAAATTTAAGAAAAAAATTGTGACACTAGTTCAAATCAGACGTTGACACACCCAAATAATATAGCTCCTCACAGTCCTGCGAGGCCAGACAGAGGTGGAAAGACTTTAATCGAAGGAGACTTTTTGCCTCTCCAACATCTCAATACAAAAACATTGAATGCTGTTGCATTTTTATAAACTTCTGTTTACATGTGGAATTTTTCCTCAGTAACAAACTTAATTTTCATATTACTGCAACAGGTGATCTCACAAAGTACAGTGTATCTTAAAGGGGAACAGAAGGAAAAGAAAGATGACTGTATTAGATGCTCTGATGCTGCATTTGTGTTAACTTTTGAAAACAAAGCTTAATCTGTAATTAGGTCTGCATGAATTAATGATTAATCTGAGAGAAAACATTCAACATTTAAGTTATCAGAACAGCACTTTATTTTTTTACTGATATTTTACTTTCCAGGATGCCACCTCTGACAATTTTCTTATTTTTTTCTAAAAAGAAATCAGTAGAAAGAAGTCAAAACAACCAAAATAAAAGGTGACACCTAGAGGCCCGAGCCTGCCTATTCACCAAAAAGTCCCGTTTTTGTTTCTTTTGTTTTTGGCAAAGTGAAACAAACACAAGCCTCTATTAAGGATCGTTTGGAGAGTGCTTAAACAATGCAGGTACACGAGAACAGGGCATGTCTGTGGTGTGGTTGGGGGATAAGAACAGAGAGTCAGGGTGGGCTCTTTGAACAGGAAACAGAAAGGAGGCCAACAGCGTCAGTCAACAGGTCGCTTTTCACTGTGTTTCTTTGTAAACTCCTCAGCATTCTTCATGAATTTCGCTCGGTCTTTACTGTATTCCTCTGCCAGGTCGGCCCTCAGCGGATGCTCCGGCTGAGGGGTGTTCACCAGAGCAATGAGATTCTGAATCACTGGAGGAGAGAGGGGACAAGGAAACACTTAGATTACAATTTCTGCACAAATTTTCATACTCATGATACCTGATTCATTTGAATCACGAGCAAATTATTCTATTAAGATCTTCACTTGTTGAGGGAGGAGGACTGAAAAAAGATTTCTCAACTTTGTGCATTTTTAAAAAATGTTATTGCCACAGATTTATTAAATGATCCACTTGTTTGGCATCAAGTGTTTGTTCTTACCATAAAAGTTTAAACCAGAATGAACCGTCTTCAACTTTCAGTCAGGAGCAAAAGTCAGCCTTTAAACTTAAAAGAAATAATTTCCATTTATATTGATGATTATCGATTGATAGCCATCCTATTGACAGAGCCGATATGTTGCACTTTGAGATCATCCTTATCGACAGATACCTGCACTCACGATGCTGATAAACAGAGTTTATGGACACATCAGCAGCCGTCTCGTCAATAACCTGGCGATCTTAGTGCTCTCCCATTAATAAACAAGACCATGGCGACCTGCCACAGTTTAATTTGCTCTGTCAGTCTCAAAATGAAACTAAAATATTTTTACACATCTCATAATTATATTTCACACCTCTAACGTTGTGTTTTGAGCCGTTGCTCCGTTCTGTGAGCTCGCACACTTTGGCATTCGACTCGAGACAACCACTTTTCTTTTGAGGTAACTACGGTAACTGCCTGTTTCTGTCCCTCGTTTGTAAGAAGGCGATTAAGCTAGCCGCACCTACATTTGGAGTGCACACGTATTCGAGCCTTTATGGTAAGTGAAAGGGCCCAGAGCGATCTGAGAGGCAGGTTAGAGACTTTATCCTGTCAGTTTGTCTCTTTACAAAGACAAGTTTTGCAGTATGAGAGTCCGACCTGAGGAGAGGCAGTGAAGTTTTCATGTTACGCCGCACGAGAACCACATACAACATTTATCAAATCGGGTCGGACTGGATGAATTTAGCGCAAGGAGGATACACATGCGACAACGTCTATTTTTCAAAATAAGGTGTGTATACAGGATGGAAATAAGATTAATTGGATAATATTCACAGAAAGTATAAAACATACTACATGTGTCCATTAAAAGTAAAAAAAAACATGTTAGGGAAATTACTTGTTAGGGGGCTGTGGGAAACGGCAGCAGATCTAATCTAGGTTTTATTATTGATTAATAAAACTTCCATCTGTGACAAGATGTTACTGGCTGAGATAACATCTAGATTAGACTGTACTCTGCAGGATTAATGGGATTATACATGACTTTTCTTTGTTTTGATATATCGGACATCGGCCGCCCAGACAGACACAGACTAAAGCATCCATTTTGCCAGCTGATTTAACTGTTGCTAGCAGAGTTTCATTGGCTAAAGCTAATAAACCTAATGGTTTTAATCACCAGGAACATAATTATTATAAATTTTAAATATGATTCAAACCTTTTTCCATCTGCGATTTGTTATCACAGCACTATCAAACAACCAAAACTAACATCTGCACCCTGTATTCAGCACTTTAGCTGGTCTGTGCTTGTAAAATATCCATTGCACATGTAACGTCATTGCCTACAAAGTTTTTAACCGCGTGAAGTCTGTGCGAACACATACACACATAAGACAACCGCTACTTGACCCCCTCCCATCCTGATGTTTAATAAACACAACCGGTGATTACTACAGCTGTATGAATCCAAAGTAAACATTTTGCTGTTAATTCATTGCAATAAACAGATCAAACTGATGCCGAGACAGCAGAGCAACAACTTTTAAAATGTTTGTTTTCTGAATGGAGTTCGGATCAATCAGGGCTATGCTATGCTAACTTGTTCACAGTTAAGTGAACACATCCTTGCTTTCTTGCAATGCACCGTTTTGTCCATTTTTTTACAAGTATCACAGAGCTCTGGGTACACACCGATGCTAACAACAGCGGAACCGGAAACTCGGTAGCAGGGTTAAGATAAATAAAACATTTTCATCCCAAAAATTTAAGTAAAATTCATTTAAATCAGGAATTCACTGCCTATGCTCTGCCTGGCCTTCTCCACACAACGCTCTGAAGCTGTCGGTGACGTCCAGACAATCTTAACACTGATAGGCTATCGCGACACAGCGTCATGCAACTTTCTCGCTGGAGTTGAACATTGTCAACCTGCGCGAATGCTGTCTCTCAGCATTGACTTTGTATCTAATCCCGTCGCCCCTAACCCTCGCTTCACGTTTGGTTTGAAAGCACAGTAACTGATATGTTTGGTTAGCAAGTGTACACTTCCCCAAATCCGATAAAGAGGAGGACAGAGCCGCTGAGGCTCAAACTCTGATTGCATGCAGGACCGGCCTCCACAGAGACGGGACATAACGTATGAAAAGCTCCTAGTTAGCTGGAAATCCTCTGTATATAGATTCCTACCACAGCTCCATGCACACCACGTCAACATGTGGAGCTAACCAAAACATAACCGACCGGCAGACGCTGTCCAGGGGAGGAGTTAATTACAAGAATGCAAGAAGCCATAAACACACACACACACACAAACAATACACGACTCTCCCTCGCCTCACCTTGGTCAGTTTTTGTGGCGGGCTTCCAGTTCTCGACGCTGATGATGGACAGGCAGACTTGGCCCTTCTCATCGATGTTGGGATGGTAGATTTTTGTCTTGAACGTAATCTTTGGTGGCTTGAAGGGGTACTCCGCGGGGAAGATGATCTCGATACGAAATGCTCCCTTGTCATATGGTGGACAATCCTTGGAGGGTTTGTAGATTAGGGAGAGACAACAAAAAGTGAATAAAAGCTTTTAACAGCCAGCAGGACGACTACACAACACACAGTTTATTTCAGTATCAGTTCAATACTCACAGGAACAATGACACCTTGCCAGTTCAAAATATTTGATTCATCCACTTGAATGTTGCGGAAATGCTTTATTCCAGTTTTGCGGATGTCTTCCAGCTCCTGAAACAAAACATAATTGATTGTTTAAAAATGGGATTAGATCACAAGATTTCAGGCCAATTTACTAGGTACCCGTGTGCGTGCAATCCACACCACTTTAGATTGTACACCTGTTAGTGGAGAATATTTGAATATTCGTCTGTTGGTTAGGCGTTGGTTATGGGTTTATTAAATTTTAAAATTGCTCTATTTCATGACTGATAGAAAAAGTCAGATAGCCTAATTTTTAAATTGAAACATTAAACTGTCGGCTACAGCAAACAAACGACATTATAATGAACTCATTTAAACAATTACATTAGGCCTGTTGCATAATGACGTGTGTTTGTAGTGCCGCTACAGGAAATAGCGCTCATACCGTCTGCTCCCCCTGGACCCCCGCCCGGCTAAACTATTCGCATATTCTGCTCTGGACCAGCTCGGCTCAGCCTCTCGCACTCTAGACTGTCAGCTAAGGACCCTCCCCCCTCCCTCACCACTCTGCACAGCAGCACCAACCCGGTTCTGCAGCATCTAATCTTCCACTCTGTCTCGCTCTTCTCCAGCTCTCTGTTAGTCCTGTCTCCGGTAGGAAGAGGGACGTTCATCCCAAAGGTGGCTGCTGTATTTATACATAGGGCTGGGCAATATGGACCATGTTACCATGATAAAAAAATGGATCATTTGGTAAAGGCTGATTTTGCTCTGTTTTAAACTTTTCTTTATGCCAAACAATGGATCACTTTACAAATCTGAGGTAGAACATTCAAAACTATTATAATAAAATATTTTTTCAACAAATATGCACAAGTAAAATTAAGTAAAAAAAAAAAAATTCAACAAAATAAATCTCTTAATAGAAAAATTAAGTGCTAATTTGTTCATGATTCAAATGATTTATATCAAACATTTACAGAACATGTTTTATGTTGTTATTGTGGAAAATATTACTGCAATAACCTTATTGTTTTATTGGCCAGACCAATTTATACCCTAGGCGTTACCTAAGGGAACTGCATTCAGCTGTGAGGGTGACTCCAACCGGAGTACACTCATCACGAAGTGAAAGTGGCGAGGGTCTAGTTTCGGAAAGGCCCACACACTCATGGCTGCCCTTCCTCCTCACTAATGTCATTGCCAGAACTTCTTGCTGGTTCTGCTTCTGTCAAATAAAAAGCTCTAGCTCCTGATATAACAGACACCTGAATAATCGGCAAGACTGTCAACTCCAAAAAACAAAAACTGAACATTATAAGCATTTAGCACTGCATTACAGCAGATTGTCCAGGTGTACCTAATAAACTGGCCTCTGAATGTATCTGCAGAGTGGAAGCGATTTACAGGAGCAGCGTGGTTCGGCCTTGATGGTCATTCAGGCAGTGAGTCAGATTTACTCTCCTCTGCTCATCTTATTGGTCCATTACCTTCACATGAATACTGCAAAGTACACGTTTTAATTCTCTTTACCAGCTCCAACATCCTCTTATAGTGGCGACTAATGACCATTTTCATTATTGATTCATCTACAGATAACTTTCCTGATTTATCCATCAAAACAATTTCCCAGAGTGACATTTTTAAAAAGTCTGGGTTCGTCCGATCAGATGTCTAAAACCCAATTTTTAAAACAAAACCCAAAAAGTTTTTCACTATTTCATTTGTTGGTCTGTCAACTAGAGAACTAAGCGGTTAATCATTTAAGCTCTAGTATCTGTACAACATGGCTCTATATGCCTCTTAATCTGTCAATGTGATGACCAGCCGCTCTGTCTTCCTTCATTAATAACATGTATATTGTATAAAAATACTACAAATAAAACTTCTGAGTAGAGCTGCAACGATTGGTCGAATTAATCGATTAGTCAATCAAAAGAAAATTCAACTATTTTGATAATTGATTAATCGTTTAAGTCATTTCTGTGGCAAAAATGTGAACAATTTGCTGGTTTCATCTTTAATGTGAACAGTCGCTGCTATTCTTTGTCATCTATGATAGTAAATGAAGAGTTTCTTTGGGACTGTTGGTTGGATAAAAGAAGCAAACTGAAGATGTCACTTTGTTCTCTGGAAAGTTGTGATGAACGTTTTTCAATTTCTTGACATTTTATAGACTAAATGATTAGTCGATTAATCGTGAAAATAATCGACAGATTACTCGATAATGAAAATAATCAGTTAGTTGCAGCACTACTTCTGAGGGTGTATTCACCGGCTGTTCCAAGGTGTTTACGGTAGAAATGTGTTTTAAGGCTTCATTTACTTCCACTGCTGCAGAATAACATGAAATTGTAAATTCATAACTTATTTCTCAGTTTTGCTGACCTAAACTTCCAAGTTATTTTCCAGCAGTGGAAGTAAATAAGACAAATTTCTAAAGTAAAGACCTTTTAACAGCCTGTTAATATACCCTCAGAAGATTTATTTATACTATTATATATATTACATATAATATTAATGAAGGAAGACAATGCCGCTGGTCATCAGATGATCCTACAGTGAAATAATAAACAAAACTCTTTAATTTAATTGTTGATTTTATATCTGAAAATGTCTTTTAGTGACATTAATGTTGTTTTTACCTGTGGCAGTTTGCTGCTTACTTTTGTACCATTTAAGGTTTTTCACTGGACTTAAACTACTTATGTTTCTATACAAAATAATAGAATATAATAATTAGTAAAATGGGGGTGTTCTGAAAGTTTTGAACAAAAAGATCCCAAAGCCTACTGGGGAGGAACGACAACTATTACACCTGGAGAAAAAGTCATTAAGTTAGTTTTGATGTTCTCCACAATTTTACACTCACAGCACAGCACCCAAGCCATTTTGGGCCTCACATCCTTATAACCGCAAATATAATATAATATAATATAATATAATATAATATAATATAATATAACCCCAAATGTTATAATATAACATATCGGTGTTTTGAACTTTAAATCAATACGTGCCGCCTTGCACTGTGGTACCACAGTTTCAGCTGACAGCAGGGGGTCAAACTGTTCCACTTCCTGTCCACGCACACTCCGGTTTACCTGGATTACAAAATATGGGGAATTAAGGGAATGCTGACATAACTCTGAGATGGGGAATCCCTGAGACAGAAGCTGTGCATCACATTATAACAAATCAAAAGTAAAACCCAGGTGTGTCACAGTGAAACTGCAAGCATGACTCCACTCGAGTCAAACACCTTTTTTTTTTAAACAACACATTTAAAAAGCAGATTTAACCATCCACCGTGACATTACGGACTGCTCTAGTTTCCCAATATGATTATTAGCTGATTGATTGATCGCCCAGCTGAGGCCTGACGTCACGTCCCAGCCCCAAAGTCTCCATGTTTTCGCCTTCAGACGGTGACAGCGCGTAAAAAAAACAAAAAACACGCCGCCACAGTTTCCACTCTAACCACCACTTTCATCAACGCTACCCCGGTTTGTCGGGCTTCCGCGAGCTGAACATGTACCGGGCAGCTTCCTGTAAAGTGCTGAATCACGCGTCTCAAACTCACTAACTAGTAGTTACCTCTCAGTCACCGCCTGTCGGACGTCATTATCCTTTCATTTTGTCGGGCAGATAAACGCCAAACACTCGCGTTACCGACATTTTCTGTCGGTCGACGGCTCCGCAGCGGCGCGCGCGAGGCCGAGACAAGTTGTTTGAACCCCCGCAAAGTGGTTTAAATTCAAAAATTCGGTTTATTTTTTCTTTACCTTGGCTAGTCTCCGGGTCGAAGTCATTGTGGTGCCGATATTGTCTTCTTCTTCTTCTTCTCCTTCTCCTTCTTCCTGTTTCTTTCCGCAACTCCTCGACTTCTTTTGAGTTTGTTTTTCATTGGCTGCCACCCGGAGCCCAAGTGTGCTAGCGCCACGTGCCGGCCTGGAGGTTAAACAGCGTGACACACCACTTTTAGCAAACCAACCTTTTTCAGCTCAAGACCCAAAAGACAAATCTCCCTGGGGCCCAAATTTACAGAAATAAATCATGAATTACTGTAACATTCACACTTATAAACTTCAGATAAAGGACACAAACCATGAATTTAAAATGCAAATCAAATGTAAAAAAAAATATATTATAAATCTAAATAAAATAAATAAATAAATAAATAAAACAGTGTGTGTGTGTTAAAAAAACATAAAAATATAATAAAAATGAAAATAAAATAAATAAATGAAACAGTAAATGTGTGTGTGTTTTAAAAAAATTAAAAAATATAATAAAAATGAAAATAAAATAAATAAAACAGTAAATGTGTGTGTGTGTTAAAAAAATTAAAAAATATAATAAAAATGAAAATAAAATAAATAAATAAAACAGTAAATGTGTGTGTGTGTTAAATTTTTTTTTAAATATAATAAAAATGAAAATAAAATAAAAAATAAAACAGTAAGTGTGTGTGTGTTAAAAAAGATATATATATATATATATATGTTAAACATTAAAATTAATAGATAATACGGTAAATGTGTGTGTTGTGTATATTAATAGACAAAAATTTAATAATAATTTTCTTAAAAAGAAGTCAGTATCAAATGTAAAAACAAAACAATTACTAAAACATCAAACAATCAAAATAATAATAAGTAGACATAGAAATGTTGCTACTTATTAGTTAATTATTTAGAGTTTAAAAGGGGAAGAGGTATAAATAAGTTCGCTTCTTCCTACCCCCTTTCAAAACAGAAGTTTTCTTTTATTGACAATCATAAACTGTATGTTTGGTTGCTAAATGTTTTTTGTTTTTGTGTTGTTTGGAATGTATGCTTTTTTAAATCGTTTATTGTTTGTTTTTTAAACATATTTGAAATAAATATGTGAATCAATCAATCAATCAATCAACACCCAGGCAGAGGAAATTCCTGCGCTTCTCATTCAGGGGAATCCCTTTAACACTACACATTTCCTGACGGCTATTTCCAAACCTCTGAAATAGCCGTCGGGAAATGTGTGACTGGATTCCCCTGAATCCTTTGATAACAACTTTGTTGAAGAGGACACAAAAGGATACAAAAACACACAAAATAACAAAAAATACTGTCAAAAGCAAAAACTGAACACTCAATCCTTTGAATACCAGTCTAATCCTCTACCAACTGAGCTAACTTGTGACATTTCCTACAGAAACGCACCTGCCAATTCCTGTAAAAAAATTTGAATGAATGGCCGCTTAATGTTTCATACCCCTTTTCAACTCATATTCACATATTGTATCATTGTAATGCATTTTCCCTCTGCCAATTGATGACCCATTAAAAATAGTTCTGCAACCCAATTTGGGTCCCGACCCTAAGTTTGGGAACCTTAGAGAGTGGTTTCCCCCACCATCCCACCAGTCTATGTCAAGTAGGCTAAGTATGTAATAAATATGTAATAAAAATAATAAACAACATCGGCCACTTACCTGTTCAATAGCTTGTTAACTCAAATAGTTAATCAGCCAATCACATGGCAGCAACTGAATGAATCTGACATGGTTGTTGGCTTTTAACTGCAGTGAGTGTATATCATACAGTTCAGAGGGGTCCCAGAAATCTCAAGGGTCCAATTTCTAAATCATCAGTTTCAATGATGATCTTATTTGGTGTCATCCCTCTCCCCTTTAGAGTTACCCTCAAATCTATCCAAGATTAGAAATGGTCCTCTTATTTGAGTTTTACGTGGATCACTTTGATCACTTTTTAAAAGATTCTCTTAAATATCTTTGTTTGAAAGAAAATTCATGAAACACTTCAAGCATCTCATACCAACTTCCCCTGCTGTTGTACTGGATTGCATTTGAATAGCAGGCATCTGTGTGGTTGGTGAGCAGACGCAGTTGAGCTGACGGACTAAGGAAGTCATGTGTGACGTATTTAGTTTGAAAGAATCAGCTGGAGAGAGATGAGTGAGTTTGAATGAGGGATCCTAAAAGAGCCGCATGAAGTCAGCTTGCCTGTTATGAGAGGAGCGCTTCTACAGAGAGATGTCGTGGTGTGAAACGACAATTCTTTACCATGCAGGTAAATCTGAATGAACAATACGTTGGTGCTCATTGTTTCTGTCAAATGAACCAAATGATTGAATTGTGGAGAATCTAACCAAACTAACACATATTGAATATAGGACACATATTGAAAAAAAGTTTAAACATTTATATTTGTATGTGTGATCTAGCAGCTTAGAACCAGCTCAAACAGGCCCAGTGGGCTTTCAGAGGTTTTTTACATCCAAAGAACTTCTATAAAAACGCACCAGGCTTCTAATTGAGACTTGTGTTTATTTGTCAAAATGCGTAGCCACACCAGGACAGTAAAAAGGACAAGCGTCTTATTGGGACTAGGCTTTTAACTGATGTGGTATGCTAATGTTTATACTTAAACAAGTACATTTAAATTATTGAATATTAAGGAAAAATGTCATATTTAAACTGTATCTACAACCACACCAACAGATAGTAAGATATTTTCCTCTGACAAGCTACAAAGTAGGTTTATTTGTCACATTGCAACAGGTTGTAAGGTGAAAATAAGTTTGTAACTCCCTTCTGCTTTTGTACCCAATATACAGTGATACAAAAGCAACAATCAAAATGGTCAACAGCAATAAACTATATTCAATGGAGCACTGCTGAGTATGAATTTTATCTTAACAGCGAATCCTCTAATGAAATTTCTGATTTGTAGAAATTTAAAACAAAATTTCTGTGGGATACTAGCTCCTAGAAATACATAAATTTAACAAGAAAATGCATAGTTAATATCAAAAACCTTTAAAAGAAAACTCAGTGGGCTCATCCACTATAATGTGTTTGTACAGATAAATACATCTGCTCCTAAATAAGTAAATTACCACCAATTATCTGAACTATAATCCCGCACGGTTGCAGTTTTGTGATATGGCAGGCTGACTTCCCAACGAGCAGATCCTGTGACCTCCCTGTTCAAGATGGCCGCCTGAGTGAAGAATTTACACATCTCCCACAAAACTAAGCCCAACAGCTAGCTTTCCCCCAGCAACTTTACCTGCCTGATTATCACAGAGATGAGACGTCGACACGAGCGACGTTTGTTCCCGTTTTAAAACCAGAATACGAGCCTGCTTGTTGAGGACAACGTCGGGGTTATGGAATAAAAACAGTGCTGGTAAGGAATTCAGAAACAAACCCCAGGTAGCTACATTAGCCGGCTAACGCTTTTCAGTAATAAACTGACAGGCTAACTTCAGCTAACACCTGCTTTAATCACGTTAATTTTAGGTGACAAACAACATGCTGTTTATTGATGGTTGAAGGTTTAAGAGTGTTAAACAGTCGGGTAAGGGCAGCTATATAATTAACACCCAATCTAAGTGTTAAGTGTGTTTTTTTGTGGGGAAATGTTAGTTAGCGGTTGGGGCTAGTTAGCCTGTTTGCTAACTTTGTGAAGATTGTAAACGGTCACTAAATAAACCGTTTGCCTTCTTGTTCACATTTAAACATGTCACCCAAGCTTCCCTTTTTTTCTTGTGGATTCTTATGTGATAAGCTACTTGGAAAGTTGAAACCAAGCCAAACGCTCTTTAAAACGGCAGGAAAGAGGATAAACTGGTTAAATTTACTTTAAACTGTAGCTTGCTACGGTGATACATCGGTGTTACGGCGTTATGTGTGACCAGCCAGATTATGTGACCTTTTTGTTTTGCTGTAAACATCTATTATAGATCAGGTCAAAGTTACACTCAGGTGTTTCATAGTTGTTATTTAACACTGTGACCTCATAATATTTGGCGAGAGTTGCACGTTTTGATAGTTGTATCACAGCAGACCTCGTAATATATAGCCAAAACCAGTAGTGAATTACTGTTAATTATTATTATTATTTAACAAGGCCCAAGAACCCCACTGATTCTGACTTTTGGCCCCCTTAATGTTTGCACAACATATCAGATCTGACTCTGATTCTTTTATTGCACTTATATAAAAGTAAATACTTTTATATATCCTATAAATCTCATATTTTCTAGATATCTTATTAGATAAGATATCTTATTATATGTATATTTATATGTTGATTATTGTCGCACACCTAGTCACTACAACAAATTCATTTCAAGTGTAAAATCAAACTGACAATAAATCTGTTAATGATTTTAAATATGTGATCAATTTATAAAATTCAGTGTTAGAGGTTAACCTAACCAGCAGTGTATAAAGAAGTTGAAATTAGCTCCACCAATAGCTGTGACAAGAAGTTCAAGGGGCTACTCTGCCGTTTCATACTTTAAGTATATTTTGCTGAAAGTACTTGTACCTTAAGTGAAATATTAAATGCGGGACTTTAACTTGTAACAGAGTTATTTGCAGAGTGTTATTGCTGTTGTTACTGATGTAAAACATATATGAGATACAATACTTGTTTCACCTCCTCAATAGTTTCTCATAGTTTAACTTCAGAGCTTCCCTTCCCTAGAGAGACACTGTCACCTGACCCCAGTTGAAAGTAGTGTGTAACATTTTTATGAACGTTGGAGAAATCCTTACAGCCAGTTTATTATTTTTAATCGTCTGAGAAATAGCAGATGATCATATGTTAATAACAATATGTAACTCCAAAGGAAGCGCATATTTTAGTCTGATGATTAACTGTAAGTTGGTTATTTAGAAAGACTCGCTTCCTCATTCCCGTCCCACATTTAGCCTACCTAGTAAACCGTGTGATGCAGCAGTACTTGAAGAGTTTCTGGAAAAAGGTGACTTCTCTGGGCTATAAGCAGCCTTTATTGTCCTTTGTGCCTCTGGATTTACACAGTTATTATTTATTTTATTTTGTATTTTAACACCCTGCTCTTGATCATGTCTGAGCTTATCATATCATATATCTATTAAACTGGGACTCTTACTATTGCTCACTATTCTAATCACTTGCTCTTTGCACACTGTGATTTTTTTACTTAATATCTGATTATACTGAATGTTTGAACATTTGTATTTATGCACTTATTATGTTTTTTTTTTGTTGTAATTTTACATATCTGGCTGATATGTGATAATTTTATTTCCCCCTGGGATTACTAAAGGTAACTATCTATCTAACTATCTAGAGACCACATCAGTTGATTTCTGTGTTAAAGTCCACCATACTTTTCTACTCAGACACACAGGAACAGAGTAATACAGGGTTGTCTGGAGAAAGTTGTCACAAGCAGTTGTAGGAGTTGTTGTAATTACAGTAATTGCAGGAAAATAAACGTCATGACTGTCATTTTTGGCTTGATCTTGATTGCTAGGAATATCTGGAACATAAGTAAATTGCCAAATATTGTCTTGGCACATAGACTATGTAAACTACGGATTTAAAGGTTCTTTTAAAAGCGACACCTTGCTGTTTTTGTACAAGAAGGTGTTTGTTAATAACCATTCAGACTTCTTTTAACCAAGCAGCTGATTTTAGAACATGTTTGATGTTTGCCATCAGTTTAAACAGAGATATTTTCAACAACTCTAGAGATATACTTTCCCAAAATGTAACCGGAGGAGAATTTGGCTTTTCCTGTTGACCTCTTTGTCTTATCATGCGGAAAAAGGATTCGGCTCGGGGACTGCTGAATATAACATTGGTTGTGCGATTTGAAGCTGAACTTTGTGGGAGTGACAGCATCATTGATCTGCACTTCCAGAGGCTTGAAGCCCTTTGGGTGTTGTTGTGTTAGCAGTTAGCTGTCAGACAGGGCATCAGGGAGATGGCCCACTGTGCCTCATGTACTCATTATCATTATTTCTTTATTACTGTGAGTCTTTCGTGCAGGTATCTTCCCTTAATATTCCTTGTTTTGATGCGCAGAAGATGAGATTAGGACATTTGAGACTACTGTGTCATATTGTTTTCCTTTTATTGGCTGACAACAAAAACATATTAATATTTCCCTCTGGCAAAACTTCATTCTCAGTCGTGCTGCACTTTTTGCTGCAGCCCGTCTAAAACTGAGAAATCACATGATGCAACATTACATGGTTGCAGTGAAACTGGTCTCTGTGAGGAAAAAGGTTGTAGACTGAACTTAAAGCCAGAGATGTTGTTTTTCAGGTTCTGCACTTTTGTCATCTTTTGACTTCCAAAATACACGGCTAATTTAAAGTTGCAAAATAGATGTAGGGTACTATGCAATAAAGCTTGCTATAAAGAAGGTAGACTCTCTTTTGTATATTCCAGGGTGTTTTATAATGATTTACCAGGAGTTACAGACCAGAGTAATTTCTTGACGAGAGCAGGGTGATATAGAAATATTATTTATCATTATTACGAAATCTCGCTCCAGGACAGCTCTCGCTCTGAAATCTCATGAGAGGTGATTTGTTGCCGGAAGACAACGGTAGAAATGTGAGCCAGAGTGGGGAGTTTGTTGTGTTGGAGTAACGTTAGAAAGTAGGGATGTCCCGATCAGGTTTTTTGCCCTCTAGTCCGAGTCATTTGATTTTGAGTATCTACAGATACAGAGTCCTGATCCGATACTTCTGTGATACTTAAAAAAATAATAAAGAAGAGCGTATAAACAGATCCAGGATGTGCCTTATTTTTTATTTAATTCTCCTTATTTTAACATTCAACAACTCTGTTAACACACAGAGCACTTCTGTGAGGTAGCTTGAACAACCAAGTAATACATAACATAAATTCTTCACTTTTGGACTTTAGTCAACAGTAAATATAAAAAAAAGTCTAAGATAAAAACAAATAGCACCTCAACTTAAAATACCCGGCATCCGAGTCCTGAGCATCTACTGCACAGAACTTGTTCAAAACCAACATATGTGAAAACGGGACCCAGGTTTAAAAATACAGAAAAGATTTAATACTGTAGTTTAATTTTTTCTGCGATGGATTGGCGACCTGTCCAGGGTGTAACCCGCCTTTCGCCCGTTGTCAGCTGGGATAGGCTCCAGCCCCCCGCGATCCTGTACGCAGGATAAGCGGTTGACGATGGATGGATGGATGACTGCAGTTTATTTTCAGTCAGATTTTATTTGTACAAAATCCGGGAACACTTTTTGATGAGAGAAGGTTTCAGTAACCAGCTGCAGTTTCGGAGAAAATATAAAAGTTATATAATAGCCAGTGTTTTATTATACAGCACATACAGTAGAATGGGAGAATAGCTGATGCTTACGCTGCTGGTGCGAATGAAAGAAAGAAAGAGAGAATTTACCAATAAAGAAAATTTACAAAAATGTTTCTGTATGCTGTAGATTATCTAGTTCTTAGGAAGAAAGAAAATTGCGATCAGTGCATCTCTTGTTATTTACGTGCATATATTTGCAGCTTTTTTATCATTTTTCTTTTGTATGACTACAGTTTTTGCATTTGTGCAAATTGTGCATATTGTTTGCATTAATCTGTTACTATAAATATATTCAGTGTAGTTTGGTACATGTGGAATTACAACAAGTATTTATTTTTCTTATTAGGAATTGGAGAGGGTTAAGGGCCCTTTGTTTTAGCCCAGCATGGACAGCTTCTTCAAGGCAGCTGTATGTGATCTGGACAAACTGCTTGATGACTTTGAGCTCAATACTGGTAAGATATATGGGTTTATCCTGTCTTTTTGTTTTTTTATTAATCTGCCTATTGTTAGATGACTATTAGATGTCATACAAAGCGAATCAAGTCCTTTTCTTTTATTTCATATATTTTGTTTTGTCCAACCAAAAACGAAAAACTCATGCTATAATTTATACAAAATTATAGAACAGAGAAAACCATCAAATCCTCATTTTAGCAAAGCTGAAAATAGTGAATGTTTTTTGTATTTTGTATGCACTTTTTTGTGTCTTAATTATTGCAAAAGCCTTTTAAAAATATTGTAAAAAAAAAAAAATAATAATTTGGTGTTTGTCTTATGATTGTACTACTTATAAATCAGTAATAAATATATGTTCTATCTTTTTTATTACAGAGGAACATGAATGCAAGTCTGTTTTCCTGAAGCCGTCTGTGTACCCGTTCTCCTCACTGGGCTCTCAGTGTTTACCCTCAGAGGCGTCCACCGTGCCACCAAACCTCCCCGACCTCAACTCTCTTCATTATGGTTCTGCCACCGGCTGTCCTGACCGCTCCGGCAGTCAAACCCGCAGCACTGATGACAGAGAGGTCAAAGGTCAGCCTCTCACCACAGTGGACCTTCTCTCCTCTGTGGATCGCAGGCCAGCTAAGAGCTCGGCCCCTCCCTGCCCGGATAGAGCTCTGAAGCCGGTGTGTGACCTTGTAAATGACACAAGCTCGGCCATCCTGGTCCGGGCCAACAGCCACAACGCTTTCAGTGAGCTGGACATGGTGGAAAAGCAAATGGAGGAGGAGGAGGAGGAGGAGGCGCTGCTTGTGGACTTTGATAGCCCTGTGGTCACTGAGCATGGACGGCCAAGCTGTAGAGACACAGAGGAAGAGAGAGACTGTGCAGCGAGGGCCGAGCTGCTGGGTTTAGATTCCCACGAGCAGAGCGGCGAATACTCCGCCTCGCTCAGTCTGCTGGACGTCATTCTGCCTGCCGCAGTGGAGAGAGGCTGCGAGTCCACAAATGATTCACTGTCACTGATGACCACTGAGTCAGCTGACAAAGAGGAGAGAGACTGCGAGGAGGTGGCGGATAAGCCCTTAGACCACTGTGAATCGGAGGCAACTCTGCCTGTTGATAGCATTAAAGAAACAACGACAACAACCTCAGTGAGTAAAGAGGATGAGTCACAGGAAGCCTCAGATAAAGGTGAGGCAGAGTCTCCTGGAGGTCTAAACTCAGGGGCCTCAGGCAGCAAACAGGTGGGCTTATCATGTCTGCCTATAGCTGTGTCCATGTGTGCAGCTCTGGTGAACCAGAGGACCATAGAAGATGAGTCGGGGGAAGCTGCAGAGCAGTGTGATGAGGCGGACGTCTCTGAGAGCACAGAGGCAGACTCCTTGTCAGCTGTAAAAGCCGGTGAGGACATCCCGTCCTGTGTAGAGGAACCCGTCGACTCTGCTGTGTCCCAGCAGATCGCAGAGGGCAGGGTGTCTCCAGAGGGACACCATGTCTCTCTTGAACCTGCTGCTGCTGTTCCCTCTGCAGACCTCGCCTCTTGTGATCGCTCAGAGCCCAGCCCAGATGATCCTCCCGAGTTTGGCTTTGAATATCTGCCCGAGAGCGATCAGGCTGAGCTGCTGGTTACAGACGAGGAGTTAGATGCGTTCCTGCAGGCGCACGCCGAAGCAGAGCAGAGTGGAGGCGTCTCTTATTGCAGCGCTTCTGGAGATTTTACTCAACCTGAGAGTTTCTCAGAAGCAAACGGAGACCTGGAGGGCAGGCTCGTGGAAGAGGAGCTGAGGAGCTGTGATCGGGAGGATCTAGAGGGCCTGGCTTCTCCAGAAAGTGACAGAACAATGGGTGTGACTGTAGAGGGAATGTTTAACCCCGGTGCTCCTTCAATATTGCAGGACTTTAGCTATGAAGAGCCAGAACCCTCCTCTGGGGAAAGCCATTCCTTGACCAGCAACACTTTCCAGTCCCAGCACAGCAGTAGCCCTGATCAGCAGCCCTCCTATGGAGGTGCAAGACCTAAACAGCTACACTGCCACACAGCTAGATCTCCACCAGCGGGGGAAGAAGGAGAAGAGCAGGCTCAGACACTTTCTACAAAAGGGTCAAGTACAGCAGAGGACGAACCGAGTTCCCCCACAAGCCCCAGTCTTACAGAGGAGCATTCCAACATTAGGGATTTGAGCCCTATGTACGCCACTCAGGACCATCCGGATTACAGTGTGGGTTATGATGAACTCTCAGAGCCTCCACCTTACCCTGGCGAGTCGCCCACAGATGGTGCCAGGGCGGTGATTTGGAAGAGAGAGGGGGTGGAGGAGCTGGGCAGCAAACAGCCCGCTTGGGTTCCAGACTCAGAAGCTCCCAACTGTATGAACTGCTACCAGAGGTTCACCTTCACCAAGAGGCGGCATCACTGTCGAGCCTGCGGGAAGGTGTGTTAGTCAGCGTACACTTAGACACTGCACTGAGTGTGTTACGGGTGCATCTCAGAAAATTTGAATATCGGGATAAAGTTTATTTTTTCCTCGTAAAATAAGTCAAAAAGTGAAGCTTTATTATAACTTGTTATTGTAATATTTTAATATTTTGAGATATTTTGATTTCCATGTATGCTACAATCTTTGATTTGATATTTTTATTTTGAACATTTAAATAAAATTAAAAAAATAATCAGTGAAACAAAAAATAGAGGTAAAAACAAATGAACAACAAAGTAAAACTCCATAACTTAAAAAGCTCCATTTACATGTGCAAAAAGGAGTTGGAAGAAGTAAAACTTATCTACTCCTACCCCTTTTAACCCTTACTACGATATTTCAGGAAATAACTACAAAATAATAAGTCTACACAGATAATAAATCTATAATCAATGAAACCTATTCAAAAGTTCTACTCACATACAGATATTACCCATACACGACAATATTTATACATACTACAAATTCTTCAACATAAGCCCAGGTTGTTATCAGCACTATCTTTCTCTGTACCTCTGGAATATAATTTCTTTGAACATCTTTTTAAAATGGAAAATGTTTGGACATTGCTTTAATTCATTATTTAGTTTATTCCACAACTTAACACCACTGACAGATAAACAGAAACTTTCCGAGTAGTTTGAAAACTGGGTGTTTTAGAAAGAATAAAACAAACAAAAGCCTGAAATATTTCACTTTATACGTAATGAAACTAGAATACATTGAATTAAATTACAGAAAGAACTTTTTCACAATATTCAAATTTTCCGAGACGAACCTGTTTATTGTGCTGCACATTTTATTTAAATGTTCTGTCAGTTGGCCGATTAATATGATGCACTACATGGTAAGCTTTTTTTGCTTGTCCAGGTGTTTCCTCAGGTTACACATGTTGCCCTGGTCAGCTTTGCATTACATAAACATCGGATACTAGTTAAATGTCTTATCTGTGTCGAGGTTTGAAAAGTGTCGTCACACTTGCGACCGCTTTCTTCTCGCCATCGCCCCAACTTCCGTTAACAAGTTGCAGGGGTAATGTAATCTTGCTTTCTCTGTAGTTCTGTTCTGTTCCAGCTCTACTAATTAACAGAAAGGTGAAAGTTCAGCAGTGTTATCGTTGACAAAATGAATTCATCCATAGTGCAGCCATTTTTGTTGACTGTTCAGTGCTTCATTTTATTCTCACAGCATAGCGCCACTTGTAAAATTAAAAGTAAATCAGTACTTACAGTACTATACAGTACATGTCCCTTTTAGAATAAAACCCCTGGGCCAAAATATAAATCAGTTTACTTTGCAGTTGTGATCCTGAAAGTTGTATTTTACTGTCAGAACTACACGTTGTTGTGTGTTTGCAGGAACTCTATGAATGTTTTCACATAAAAAGGGATTGTTATACTGTCTATTATTATGAATTGACTAAATTCACCAAATATTTACAATAGCTTATTGTGGTCGACCGATGTGGGTCTTTCAAAAGTCCTGTATAATTATTCCTGCCTCAGTGACGTGGCTGCTGCAGATGTGTCTGCAGACTCTTTGTCAGTGTTGAGAGTATCAGCTGATGCCCATTAACTGAAAATGGCAGAAATCGGCCGACAGATACATTTTTGTCTTCAAACAGCAGAAAATGGTGCATTTTTGAGGGATATATAAATACAGTGCTTTTGTGGTGATGAAAGAGCATGTTCTTCCATCTTTTGACTTATTAAAAAAAAGTGCTTTTCATTCCCCCAACATAGAGAAGAGGCAGTAACTCTATCACAACGTGAGGTGCCTTGTGAGTGCAGACTGATTATCTCAAAAGGCCACGCATCGGCCCATATTAACAGCTTCATTTCTACATTTTTTTCCTACAAATTGTGTTTTTGGAATGGGGAAAGTGTCATATGTGACGTAAAGTGAAAGTCCTAATGAAGATGTGCGTGTTTCAGATAAAACAGATTACACCCCAGGGCCAGATATAGCGCAGTACGCAGAGAGCATGAGTCAGCACTTCTTTTTTCAGCTCTTCTATAGATCCCAACTGAGCCGGGTGACCTAAAGATGGAGCTTAGTCCTTTAAACTGAACGCTGATTAAAACAGCATTAGAGAGGACTGTGATCACAACATGACTGCTGCTTAACGGACTAGAGAGACCGACATGTTTACACAAACTGTAAATTGTTGTAGTTTACGTGTGAATGTATTGTCGCCTTGCAGCACGTGCTTTTCGTTACAGCCGTCCTCTCTCTTCTATGGCAGGTCTACTGTGGCGTGTGCTGCAACAGGAAGTGTAAGCTGAAGTACCTGGAGAAAGAGGCTCGTGTCTGTGTCGTCTGCTTTGACACCATACACAGAGGTAAGACCCTCGTTTGGGCTGATCCCAGATCTGGCTCAGCAGCTCACGATTGATTTCGACATGTTTCTGCAGAGGTGCGAGCAAAGACTGCGAGCTGATCTGTTAGTGTCCAAAAATAGTATTTGATTGTTAACAGAAATGCTTACTCATTCACAAGTTGTTTGATGGCTCAGAATCGTTTCAAGAAACAGAGATTATTATTCATCTGTGTGCATCTCCCGGAGGGACATCTAAAGTTACAAAACGTTATAGTTTTAAGCTGGAAACCTATGAGTGCACAGGTGATTGGCTGCACAGAAAGCAGGCACTTAATTTGCATAGTGCACTTTAAAACGAGAGCACCACCCTCCTTTTCTGAAGTGTCTATGCTTGCTGATTGCTGAGGATTGACTGAGCAGGTCAATCAGGTTTTGAAGTGGGAAATGGTAGAAAAAGCGGAACAGTAAAACACATTTTTGATCATAAGAGGCTAATAATGGAGTAGCTTGACTGAAAGCTTTTGTGGGAGCCCCTAATTGATTTCCAACATGTGCTGAATGGCTAAAGCTGCAGTAATTAATATTTTTTATAGTAACAATAAATCATGAATTTGTGCAATATTAAATGCGTCACAGAGACTCTCTGACCCCCTCAGCTCTATGGAGCCTTTTAATAAGGATTTATCGATGTAACTGTGTCAGTCCCGACACCTGGGCTTTCAGTATCGCGAGATGCAGAGTTCTGATCTGAGACCAGTGTAAAATCAATGAGCTGTGTTTCTTACTGTAAGGGAGGAGACTAGCAATCAATCTTTAACACTGCAAAAACTAACTTCACGTGTGTTTTCTTGACGAAACGTGGTTTGGAGGCTTGGGTGACAGAGTACTTGTCAGCTTCTGTAGTGCGTGAGCTCCTGTCGCCGATCAGTCACGGGGCGTGAACGGCACAACGACGTCAAGACACCCGTTACAAGACTGCAAGTTGTGTAGTCTGCACAAGCCTTTAGTCTTCCATCCCTAAAGTCCTGCCCTCCCGCTGTTTTAACATGATTCTGACCAGGTAGTTTTTGTCAGGCCCACTTTAAATTATTTTATTGTCAGGCCCACTTTAAATTATTTTAATCATTTCCTCAAAGCATTTCAATCTGACGTTGTTATTTATTTCCTTATAGTTTCTTTGAATTTGATTCAGTGCTCTGTATTCCTTTTTATGTGTACTGGTGTACTAGTGTTCTTTTGTGTATTTGGATACACAGTGGTATAGACTCTTTGTTCTTTTGTTCGTGCACACTTCTATTTGTGTATGTTGTGTACTCGGAAAGTAGGGTCAAGCTAGCTCTCCTGGCAAAATGCTCAGGTCTACGAATGCTGACAGACT
>JAPMOB010221589.1:0-36230 GCA_029875015.1 Lepomis gibbosus | reverse complement strand
ATTATATTTCAGTTTTCAGGAGTCTGACAACTGGTTGTTAAAGAAATGAGGGACCATGGAGCTGAGGTTAATGAAGTAAATTAGTTATGCAAACTAGTCCTTTTAAGCTAATCAGGATATGTTTCTTTTGGATTTAAATGGGCAAAATTAAATGCTTAGAAATTATCCAGGGATCCTATATAGAAAAAAATGATGCATCATGATTCATCGCTAATCGTTTTATAATCGAATCGCAGCCCTCTGAATCGTAATCGAATCGTGAGTTGCCCAGAAATTCCCACCCTTAACAGCCAATAAGAGCACGCTGACTGGAAAGCGTCACAAACGTGTTGTTTATTCGCTTGCCGTATAAAATGTATAAACTGTGCTGGATTCCCTATTCTTACCCTTGTGTTCATCCACAATTTTATCATCTTTTTTTGTTTTTCTGTTTCTTGTTTTTCTGTTTCACAGCATACGCAAGTGTAACTACCTGACGACAGCAGTCTGTCTCCATGTTTGTTTACGTCTGAAATTATGTTTGATCACACAGGTTTCCATATCAGGCTGCAGGGCAATGTGACCCAAATCAGATTTTTTTTTTTTTTTTTTTGCCCAAATGTGACTCAGATCTGATCTTTTTATAACAGTGTGAACAGGCCAAGTCACATGGAATCTGATTTCTTCCAGTTCGGAATTGGGCCACCTCCATATGTGGTCCAAATCCCGATACAGATCTGATCTTTTTAAATGCGACCTCAGTCTGGACACTCGCATTTGATGCGACTTTGATGTCACTGTAGAGCAGCTGTTCCAAAAAGCCATTGTTAAACATGTCTCTTCCTTCTCTACCTCACTATCATCTGCTCACAAATTCCCTTTCTTATACTTGAAATCCACCGGACCAGAGCTCTTTGCTGAGTTACGTGCATGCTACTTGTCCGAGCGGACACAGTGGGGAGAGAAAGAGGGAGTTGTGGGGCACCAAGCATTACTGAAGCTGAGAGCTTTCGGTGGCAGAGGGGTAATATATCTATAGGGGTAATTAATGTAATATATCTTGTTCCATGTCACCACATGGAATGAGATATCGAATCATCCAAAATCTTTAGTAGAGCTCATGTTGGCAGCTTGCCAACACTTACTTGATGGTGCATTTCAGGATATCTTGAATATGTATATTAACATATGCACCCCTTCCCCTGTCTGCATTGATACTCAGGGCATCCGTTTCCGGGGTTACAGCATTCCAGAGTGTCAGAAGTTGCTGCCTAAAGCTCCAGGAGGTGAGGAGCCGCTGCCTGAGGGACTCTTCTGGCTGCTGGTCACAGGACAGGTGCCGACTGAGGAACAGGTGAGTGGAAGCGCCAGAACTACAGAGATGATAATCATGCATTTGTGTATGTGTATCTGTCAGCAGCAAATTTTGTGTACTACTGGACCCATCAGCCTAATATTTCTTTGTGTGCATGTGTGACTGTATGCTGTAAGCCTTGACACAGAGAGAAGGGGAGAAGCTGTAGTTTGTTTACTTATTAAGTTTTTACAGTTAGGCGAACCATTACACTATTCTATGCACCTTGAAGAAAAGACTACCCTATATAAAATACTGTATTAAAAATATTACACTATACAAAGAACCTTCTCCCATTCATTCCACTACTCTCATGCATGCACACTGGACACAAAGCCTGCTCTGCACTCCCTGTTCCCTGCCCAAATGACCCCAGCTGCACCTGGAAGAGATTTGCCCCTTACGGAGTGTACTCTTCTGGTTGTACAGTAGAGCTATAATGAGGCAGGGCTGTGCAGCTGTTCATTCTCTACATCCGTCTGTCATTGCTGGTATCCCAGAGTTGTACGGAATGTCCCCACATTGTTTCAGTATTCCAGTAAGTGCTGGAACTTGATAAGATGTGAATTATAACATTATTACTGTTGTCTTAGTATAAACATTGGAATGTGGATCACAAGATTTTTGGCAGCAGAAGTATTGTATATGACTTTTATTTATCTATGACTCCAGAAAACCTATATAAATATTGATTGTTTTATAACTAGGAAACACACACAGTTGCTGCCTGTTATCTCCTTGGAGTTATATGAGGACAACCTGGCTGCAACCTTTCACTCAAAGAATAGCTTTCACCTCTTTACCCTTTGCACTTTGATATTATGAACTTGAATGTGTCTGGCAGTTACTCAAAGAAGTCAGTTAAGGAGGGTGAGTTAGATAGAGCGGTTTTCTTGTTTCTCCATGTACTTCTAAAATGAAGATCTTAACATCTTCCTTGGTATTACATGTATGCTATTTAGAAAGAAAAGTCAACTTATCGCTTAATTTGTGTCTGTAAGCAAGCATTGCTAGACAAGTATGCAACTTTTCACCTGCTATAGAAAGAGCAGAAAAGCAAGTATTTCAGGTCACACCACTTATTTTGTGCTCCTGTCTCTCCAGGTGAACTGGGTGTCCAAAGAGTGGGCAAAGAGAGCAGCACTTCCCTCTCACGTTGTTACCATGTTGGATAACTTTCCCACAAACCTACACCCCATGTCTCAGTTCAGTGCTGCAATCACAGCTCTGAACAGCGAGAGCAGCTTTGCACGGGCGTACTCTGAGGGTGTCCACAAGTCCAAGTACTGGGAGGTGAGTTTACCTCGACACACAGAAAACAGTCATGGTACTAAGATGATGAATCAATTTAAATCAATCCAACAATGTTTTCTGTTAGTAAATAACATTACAGCCTCAAAGAGCAGCTGGTGTGTGAATAGCATGCTACTCTTTCCAAATCCTTTTCCATTGGTTCTCTTAGTTTGTCTATGAAGACTCCATGGACTTGATTGCCAAGCTGCCCTGTATTGCTGCCAAGATCTACCGCAACCTGTACCGCGAAGGTAGCAGTATTGGAGCCATCGACTCCAACCTGGACTGGTCCCACAACTTCACCAACATGCTGGGCTACAGCGATGCCCAGTTCACTGAGCTAATGAGGCTCTATCTCACCATCCATAGGTGCAAGTTTAAAGCATACCTATCATGTTATATACTAGCTTTGATATTTAAATTTTTCTGAGGATTTATGCCCTGCTTCTGTTTCTAGTCAAACTTTGATCACAGTCAAGTAATTTTAATGTAAATTAAATGTTGAGCTTGAAGCAAAACTCAGAAGAGCTTGGTACCACTTCAAACAGTGATTCTTTTCTGTGCTCAAGGACTAAGATAGTATTGATTTTATCCCTGGATTATAACATAGCAAAGAATCTAAGGGATAACATGTTGAAATCAGAACACTTTTTATTCGTAACATGCTCCTAAGTTTTTAAGACACAAGACTGATGATATCTAGAATTTCACAAGGAAAAAGAACAAACGTGTTTAAAAAAACATTTTTTCTAATCAGTTTAATTGAAAGAATTATCCAATATTAGGCTTGCAGAACACTTGATGCTAATGAGTGCAGTGTGACTCAAGGAACCCTACCGTTGCTTCTTTCATTTCTTGACTCAGACCTAACGTTGCTAATATAAACATCATCTGGATTTAAACATATGTGAGGCTGTTCACTGTACATTACTAACTCAAGGCACCTTATTTTAAAGGTACCTAGGTACTGATTGTTTAGCCAAGTCAGTGAACATTCACAGGAGCATCCTTTCAAATACATTGTTTGGTGAAAGGTCTATACTGACAATAGTCGTATATCCTGAAACAAGCTGCTACCCACAAGTTCAAAGAGGTACAATTAATAAATACTGGATGATATTATTTTACAAAGCCTGTAGTTTGTTTAGGAATCAAACTTGTGCACTAAGCAGTAGGGGTGGTTCAGGCATCATGATTGAAAAAATCTAAATTTTTCACATTATACTGCCTTGGGAAAGCAGGTTATAATCAACACAAACATTATCATTATAAATCTTAAAGATGCGGAAAGTCCTTATAGCCGTCCACTTTACGAAACAATAACGTTTGTGTTTGTGCGCACACGGTAGCGTAAAATGTTAGCCTACGCATATATCAGTCTAGATGTCATATCTGGATTACAGTCCAAGACTAATGTTCTTGAGACATAACTACATATTTTGCTGTTGAAGTGCATAGATAAGTTGTTCAGACACAAAGCCTAGGTAAATTGCCACTTTCTCCATTTTGATCGGTGATTGGATTGCAATGTCAAACAAACACTATTGAAATGTAGTGAATGCCAGTATAAATTGCTGAGGTGACATGTTTTTATTTGCAATGTTACAGTGACCATGAAGGAGGCAATGTTAGTGCCCACACGAGCCACTTGGTGGGTAGTGCCCTGTCTGATCCCTACCTGTCCTTCAGCGCTGCCATGAATGGTCTGGCTGGTCCTCTGCATGGCCTGGCAAATCAGGTTTGTATGAAGCAGATAATCATTTTCACATACAGCAAATACAATATTCCTGGGGCAGTGTTTGTCTCATTCCTCAAGTAGACTTCCAATATGCCTTTTTCACAGAAGACATTTTGACATGGTCCTGGTATTGTTCATGCTGGCTCACTGTCATGGTGAACTGGGACACCTAAACAGAATTGAGCCATCATTAATGTTATTAGTTGTGCTTTTCACAATTTTAAATTCTGCAGGATTGACCTTTTTTTTTCTCCTCACTGCGTCACTGACGGAAATAGTGACACAAAGGAAGAAGAGTTGAATCACTGATCAGCTCAACAGCTTGTTTTCCAGAGCTTGCACATAAAAAAGAATATCCCCAACATTGGTTGTGTGTATATGTAATAAACTTGTTTTATTGTTATAAATAGCACTTTGAAGAAAAGTATAACTGATTATGTCAGCTGACTGTTTTCTGCTGTCCCAAACGTGTTTCCTACAGAGGTTGCAGAGTGCCCTGTGGTGGACAAACTATGCAACAACAACATTCATAACATGACTGAAGGATCTGCCTTCTGTCTTAATGTTGTTTTTTTTAAATTGTCATTTATCTTCTGTTATAAACACAGATACCGATTTATCCGCAATTAGCTCATGTCAGCTAAAAATATCTTCACACCAATTTATCAGTCAGGCTCTCATTTACTTCCCAGATTGCTCACATGCTGATGACTTTGACATATTGCCAGAGTTATATAGTTGCATTATTTACTGTACACTTACTGTATTATTTACTGAACACTTAGAATTCCCAGATCACATAGAGGAAAGTGCACTTGTTAACCTGTTTACCAGTTTCCACTACACTCCCCAGGTGTTTTTTTTACTGTAAAGCCGCACAAGCTCTGTTAACATCAAGGAAGATAGTTGTGTACTTTGTGTTATTTAGAATGAATGATAATTGTGTATAATGACACATAACTCATCGATGTATTTTCTTCTGCATCTCACAGGAGGTGCTGGTGTGGCTGACTGCCTTGCAGAAGGAGTTGGGCGGAGAGGTGTCCGATGAAAGAATGAGGGATTACATCTGGAACACACTCAAGTCTGGAAGGGTAAAGACACACTTCCACAATACAACAAGGGTCTTTGCCTGAGATTTAAAACTCAAAACAAATTTTATATACTTCAATTTGTTTTTACGAACACTTTAACTGTTCTAAAAATGCTACGCAAAGGTCACAAGTAGTTAAGGAATATCTGTCTTCTCTCTTCGTAGGTTGTACCAGGCTATGGCCATGCTGTCCTCAGGAAAACTGACCCACGTTACACCTGCCAGCGCGAGTTTGCCCTGAAGCACCTGCCCAATGACCCCATGTTTAAGATGGTGGCCCAACTTTACAAGATTGTGCCCGACGTGCTCCTGGAGCAGGGTAAGGCCAAGAACCCCTGGCCCAATGTGGACGCCCACAGTGGAGTGCTGCTCCAGGTAAGGCACATGTGGTGGCTTTTAATCTACATTTTGTCCTTCTATGTTAGCAAATACAGATCCTGACATGTGTTTCTCTCTCTCTTTCCTCTGTCTGTGCAGTACTATGGAATGACTGAGATGAATTACTACACTGTGCTGTTCGGTGTGTCCCGAGCCCTTGGGGTGCTGGCTCAGCTGGTGTGGAGCAGAGCCCTGGGCTTCCCGTTGGAGCGCCCCAAGTCCATGAGCACAGATGGACTGATGAAACTGGTGGGAGCCAAGTCAGGCTGAAGAACCACCTGAAAGGAGCTGGGGGGTTAGTGTAAGGGGTGGGAGGAGGTGGAAATATCAAAAGGCAGACATACGTTGACTCGCTGTCATTTCCAACCCCAGGGATTCAAAGAGACAGTACACTTTTAATGTCGTTTCACAAAAGAAGGGCCTCTTAAATTGTCACACCCATTAAAGTTTAAATGTGTTTAGTTAACCATTGGCATGTTTTCCCATCATGAGGTGAAAACTTCAGACACACATACATGTAACCCATAGTTGGCTCACACTATCTACCATTACATGTCTTGTTAAGATAAGCATTGTTAAGATATCTCCCTGTGCAGTACCTGGGTGTTTGTCTTTGTGCACTGGGTCTGGGTTATAAATAGGCAGTGGCATTCGAAGGGAACTATGGGAGTGACCGATTACACTTTGAATTTGTTCAAAGATCAAAAGTTAAATACCTGACTCAACCTTTGCTGCTTTTGGCTAATGCAGGATTTGTATAGAGAGGGCATCCCAATGAAGACTCAACATAGTTTCTTCTATATAATGTTCCCAGATGTCATCTCAACCAGTCTATCCATGTGTTTCACTCCCATTTATGAACACTCCAGTTTAGGAAAAAAAAGGTCCTCACAAGTACAATCACCAAGCTGTTGAAGATACAAATCAAAAAACATAAAAATTAGCTAAAAGATACTGCCCCTTTAAATCCCTCCCTTTTTCGTCAACTTGTAGTTTTTTTTCCTTTGCGTTTTAATAATGACCTGTAATTCCCTCTATGATCAAAATAACTGCCTTGTCTATGTAGAAATTATTTCCCACTGCTCTTTTTCGTTGACATGCTTTCTTATTTTTAATGGGGGTCTCTGCTTAAAGGGTCATATGAATAGTAGAGAATCAAGAATAATGTACAGAACAGAAAAAATGAAGATTTGAGCAAAGGGTGTTGTAATTGACAGCCTGTAGTAAATCCTTAAGAGCAAGCTTGAATGCAAAGTGGGATAGGGGCGCTTTGAATTTGTTAAAAGTCCTGTCTTATTTGAGTGTATGTTTGTTACTTTATCCCCACAGGAGAGCGCTTTAAACATCAACTACTCCAAAATGAGCACTTGCTTGATTGGATTTCCTAATTTGTAGCAGTAGAACCCCTCCCTCATTGGTTGATTATATCCCAGTTTTTTTTGGTGTTGAAATGTATAGAACTATAATCTTTGGGTTCTCATTTTGTGGTTTTATTTATACTTTGTGTACATAGGTATATATATGTATAGCTTGAATGTATAAGCTCAGTGCAATCACTTGCTTGTAATAACCACAATGATTACCATAGTTTACCAACATTGTAGTAGTGTCCAGTCTCACTGTAATGTTCAGTCTCACTGGTCACTGTGAAATTCTGACAACGAACAAAAAGGAAAAAAACGCAGCTATCTTGTATATACACGATTTCTTGCCTAGCTCGGTGGGCTTAGTCGGTGCTGTTTTTCAGGTGTTTCACTTGAATGTTTCAAGCTTGCTCTTAAGTTGTGGGTTTGTCAACACTCCATTTTTGTGTAGTTAAAGCTCCTGCATCGTCATTTTTAAAACTGCTCTTACCGCGTTAGTTCACTTAGATGTTTGAACCTCTGCTCTGCTACCAGCTGCTATTTTCCGTCTTGCTTTATCAGCCTTTAGAGCTTGTGTTTTATTGTAGTGTTCATCCATGTGGTACATCATTCAAGAGATGTGGTTATTTTGATCGTAGAGGAGCATAAAAGGTCGGTACATGGTAACAGGGAGTAGATGGTTTCATCAGAGAAACACTTGGGGATGGGGCTGGATGGGTCAAAGGGTAAGAAATGCTTGAAGATCCAATATTGGAAAACCTAACAAAAAATGGAAAATAAAGGTTTTTATTAACACTTTCCTGGTCTTGATTTGTTAATGGTCTGTATAATAAAGAATGTCCACCGATTTTAAAGCAGGATTTTATGGGAATTCCTGTCATGTCTATTGCAAGGATAATATTACAACTTAGACAAACACTTCAGCTCTGTTAGTTATCACTCTTTAAAACTGCAGACAAAATTAATAATCTTTCTGGTAATACCATTGCTTTCCAAGACAGGTCTTCAATTTAAATGTCATTATTGTCTTCCTGTGTGACAAGAAGTTTGAGGCCTGCCTTTTCTGCAACAAATGCAACTGACATGATCAAGAAAGCAGATACAAACCCTCTCCTATATGCTGTTATTAATAACTGGCCCACATACCATCACCCCACTCTGGTTTCCTGTTGGTCAGCTGACTTTTGAAGAGCTGTGTCCACCCTCCGTCACTGCACCCACGCTAACACTCTCCCCTCTGTGTGCATTTGTGGTGACAAAGCTTCATCTAAAAGTACTTGATTAGAACTTTAACAGTTGCTATTTAAAATGTCTTGCAATCAAATAACTGAAAACATGCAGTCTAGAGAAAAAAAGGAATCTTATTCTTGTGAGCATTTTTTTAATTGACAGCACACAAAGAAATTCAACATGCTTTTTTATTTAAATAAAGCTCTGAAGTACACCCACAGTATTTACAAAGATGCATTTTAGCTTGGAACAGAAAGTGAACTTAAATGAAAGCTATATATTCTATTGTAAGCAACTCTTCAGTCGATAATAGTAATGTGTCTCCATCCTTATATACATACTGGGCTTCCATTGTTAGACAACGGGTGGTCTTTCATAGGTGGTCATGTATACTAACATATCTGGTGTTTATAATTTTGTCTCACCTACAATTAGAAAACCTAGCATGAAATTAAAATCTGTAAGCAAAATAATAAAAATAAAACATCAAGCAACAACAAAAAACTTGGGCTGAAGGTGCATTTCTACATGATGCAACATTACTGACAACGTGAACACCATGCCTAAAGAGAATTCCAATATGGTATAAAATAAGCTTAGGCAATAAAATAGATATTAAGGATATAACACTCAGTGGCATTTAACAATCTTTAAATAACTTACTATGAGGTTTACTTTACCTAACAGTGATTCACAGACCCATTTTGATTCAATAAACATTCTTCATACATTGATGATTAAGTTTCCCCATCATTACCAATCACCTTACCAACAGAAAAATACACATCAACTTGAAACCCAAAATCTTTTAAAAATACTCAAGTTTTATTGGGGCATGAGACTTGGAGCATGTGAACATAATGAACTGTGAGGAGGGTCACACACCAAAAAAATTCTTCCATTGACCTTTGGCATCTTCAACATCAGTCACCTCTAAAAATGGCAAATACAATCAATGAACTTTATGAGCCCTTTAACATGGAACAAAGCATGGATTTGAAATGTATATCCCAACTAAATGTAGTCATGCCCTAACAATGCAATGCATGAACTCTATGTTGTAGACTATATTTTCCCCTTGGTTACATCCATCCATCTTAAATGTAAATAAAAGTTAAAATAAGAATGAAACCCACAGGCAATGATAAATTATTGAAAATGTTGTATTCTACAGCCCAGCAGTATATTTTATACTCACAATGACAGAGGAGTATCATCCTTCTGATCCCCTCCAGAAGATGGACCATAAAATACAAAAAGCAGAGTAGGAAAACTTTTACATTATCTGTTACAAACTGATTGTTATCACTAAAATAATATAACTGTGACCTAATCAGATTACTATAAATAATGTTTAATCTTTATGTTTATACGTGTATAAAATGAAAATATATTTTCAAATATAAAGTTGTAGTCATGCTATATAATCTGACAGTTCTTGTTCTAACCCTATTTACACTATTTCATAGAACTCTCCAGCCTGTTCATGGATTAATTTAGGTGCTCTTGTTTGTGCAGTTAGATTCACCCCACCTCTGTTAATCTGTTAGTGTGATAGTTAATAGTGCTGGGCTGTAAAATAAGGAATTATAAACATTGGTAGGCCAAGTCTCAATGTCCAAAAACACAAATTCTCACAGCACAATAGCCAAGTTGAAGCTTAATTTCCCAAACCTCAAAGTCAATCGAGGGCACGGGTAACTAATAAAGAAATTACCATTTTACCTTTGCAAATGTTGCACTTCAAAGATTTTGTCACAACACAAGGTCCCAAACATGGCACATGTAATTTGAACCCAAATAAAACAGTAAAAATGTGCACATAACTACTGATGGATAAAGTAAAAAGGATGAAATGAATTATTGTTTTGCACCAAGTTCACTACTATATGTCAAACAACATATTAAAACTTCAATTTGAAATAAATGTTAAAAAGTAAAAAGGCAAAGAATATGCTTTCTTAATACAGGCTAATCAGCTGATCAAAGTGCTGGTCAATTTAAAACTGAAAGTACCTGACTGACTTGGTAGGGTGCCAGTGTTGTAAGTAGCCTTGAGGTCACAATGAACAATAAAACTGAAAATGTACTTTTATAAAATAAAATTTACATAAACAGGGTATTTTGTTCAGTGTCACTGTGCTGATCATTTAGAATAATAGCCGACGCTCTACCATTGGTGATGATGTTGCAATGATTTACTGTTTTGTTTACATAAATACAGCTTGTAACTGCCATGGAGCAAGAGAAATAGTGGATTCCTTCTGCTAAACAAGGATCCCTTAAGTGGAGGTAGACAGAAAGTGGACATTAACACAAGGAGGAGGAGATAAGCAAGATGTTTTGGAGGCACGAATTCCAAAATAATGCTTACAAGGGTTGGATGTCTAACATCTTCAGGAGTTGAAGCTGACTTGAAGTGGTGGGCGACTAAGCACCAACATGCAGGTGTGTGTGGATAAAGGGAATAAAAACTGATATGGTTTAAGGCCAGATGAGGACATACAGCTGCTGAGATCACGTCTGATGCACCTCATGAAACATCAGCTCTCGTGGGATACGAGTCTCTGGGCCGTAGAGCTTACAGGCTCGCCGCTCAAATGCAGCGACATTCTGCTTTACAACCTCATCGAAGAACATGGTGGCTAACTGTGAGTGCAGCAAAGAGCGAAACTCAAAGGATATCTGTTAAAGATACAAAAAATAACAATAATCTCTTTAGTATGTGCCACAGAGAGAAGATGAGTCATAAAATAGGGCAACAATTAATTAGGAATAGTGATAGACATTTTGGAAATAAGCTTATTTGCTTTCTTGTTGAGAAGATTGATTACACTCATTTCTGTACGATAAATATGAAGCTAAAACTAGCAGACAGTTAGCTCATTTTACCATTAACAATGGAAACGGGGAAGCAGTTAGCATGGGTCTGTGTGAAGATAATAAAGGTTATGTGTGGAACTATTTCTTGGCTAGCTTGCAGGCATAGTGACTTTCTGGCATGTGTTTGTTACAGAACCGAGACTCCAGGAAGTCACTGCTCCCAGCAAATAAATAGTCTCACACATATACACCTCTAAAATCACAACTTGTTGTTTTGTTTCCCTCTTCTTATACTCTTTATGCAAAGCTAAGCTAACCGTCTGCTGCTTCATACTTACCATTCAAACATGACAGTGGTATTGAGCTTCTGCAAGAAAGCAAACAAGTGTTTAGGAAGGTCTCATCCACTGCTTGGGAGACCGTCTTGGATGGTTCCATAGAAAAGCTCAGGGAAGCAGCTGTGGTTCTCACCAACCGTAGTAGTGGGTGTTTTCTGCCCTCAAGGGGCAATTTTGAGTCCATCACAATAAGTCGCTTGCTTTCCAGCTCCTTTCAAATTGCTTTCAAACTGTAATTGTTGGTTTTCAAGAAAAAAAAAAAGATTTTAAAGACGAAGACTAACTTGTTAGCTTGGAAAATGTATGTCCAGTAAACCACCCCACCTCTGATAAAGAGCAGCACACAGCCATTTCCCTGACCTTTTGGGAATGTCGTCTCACACACTGTGTGGGGCTACGTTTTCCCCAAAATGTCAAGTTTTTCCTTTAATAAAGGTAATTATAATAAATGCATCAAGAGGGGCTACTTACAGAAAAGTCTACCGTACAGGTCCGAGGGTAACCAGGAATGCCAGGACTAAAGCGCCATATCGTCTCCAGGTGATTGAACAGCTTTCCGTCTGTACACACTGCCTAAAAAACACCCACAACAGACACTCTTATAAGAAATGGGAATTTTGAGCAAGGGGTGATTGTTAACATCAAAAACATCTGCTTCAACTAAAATTTGCGTTGAAGTTGTTGTAGTTGCTGACATTTAAAACAGCAATATCAAATAACTACAATTTACATCCAAACAGATGTTACATCCAGTTATATATTCACTCAAATGACTGTCAGACGCAGTGAAGATACTGGCACTTACTTTGACTAGATGAGGCCGGACACTAGTGATCATTGATGTGTATCTCTCCATCACTGGAGGGAATCCCACTTCAAGTTGGGCTTTGGAGTGGCCTGCTCTTTTCATGATGGTCTGGGACTTCTTACACCAAGGCACAAAGTCCTTGTACTCATCAACATTGGCCACTACATCATACATTTCCTGCATAGAAAACCTATAACAGCAAGCATTGCAATGTTGGTACTAAAAAACTCACTTTATTTGAGATAAACTTATTACTAGTTCATACTAAAAAATTACCCCAGTATCCTACGCTCGGAGTACTCCTTCCTTTTGTTGGTGAGGCTGATGAAGTTTCTGCTTTGGGGAACAGTTGTCATTGTGTCCCAGTCTTGAAGGCAAAGCACTCTGGGAGTTCTTGTCATCAAAATGCCACATGATGACAAGTGTCTAAAAGATAAGAGGAAATGTCCCATAAGCCACATTCTGGAAAGAGTGCAAACTGCAACAGGTACAGTCCACAACAAAGAAAGCCCACAACCTTCCAGTTTCCAGTGACTAAAGTCAATGAGTACATAAATAACACTGGCCCAGGAAGTAATGGAAGGTCTCTGTGTTGTGACTGTGCTGGTATTTTCTGAGTTGGGCCTCTTGTGTGAATAGCAAAAAAACAACAAAATGTGACACACACTTAGGCTTGTTACTCGACATAGCAATGTGTTTCTCAATAAGTACACTGTAGAATTGTTGCAAATGAGTTATGACTAACCCTTAAAACAGTCAAAGTGAATGGTCACCAAAAATCAAACCTTTTATGTGAAGATGAGAACCATAACTATCTGGTTACTGCTGTTTACATTCCCCCAGATGCAAAGTCAAAGAATGCACAACATAATTATTTCCTGGGTGTATACACATATGTATATAAAAATAGCTGTAGAGGGCTATATTATTTTATTAAATTTATTTTATATATTATTGTAATATTAACTTCATTGTGTGTTTAGTTCTTTGTGTGTAGCATGAAGGGGTTACAAGCTTTCATTTCATTGTACAGCCTTGTGTTGTATAATGATAAATAAAGTTTTTTTGGGTATTAGAAATAAGCGGTTTTGCTCTCTTCGTGTTATTTTTTTGCTCAAATATATACTCAACTTGATGAAATATGGCTTAAGTTTGTTGTGTTGCCACCCTCTGCTGACTAGTTACCTGACTTTTTCTATCCAAACCTCTTTTTGGAAGCCTTTCAGCAATGTTGTTGCTGCTGTATGTGCAGACTCTGCATGCTCGCTGTCATCACAAAAAAAAAAACTATACCAACATGATGATGAATTATATGATATCCACACCCCTAACTGGGGATGAACTCAATACATCAATATTTAGCACTGCATATCAGCTAACGTTAACAAGCAATACAGCAGTTTCAACATTACTTAGTTATTACTTGTAAAGGAATTTTATTTATTTTATTTTATTTTTTATTAAGAACATGTCAGTATTCCATCTGACAAATTATAAAGAAACTGGTGTGGTCTTCTTATTTAGAAAAAAAAACTATAAACCATCTTATAAAAGCCATGTCCATACTTTTTCTTTATCTTGCAAATACATTATCAATAATCAGCCAATATTGGTGAGACAGCACTGAATACTGGTAATTGGTTTTGGTACCATATAGGTCCATAACTGGGATGATGATGTTTGCTACTTGAATCTATATTCAATATGAGCAGTCTAAACCCAGGTATCAATGTCACAAGCTCTTGCCCTAATAGAGAACACTTTTGAGACAGGAAAACATACATAGAACTAAGTTACCCTGATAAAGTAAGCTTATAACCTTCCCCTTCTGTATTGAAGGACTAGCCGTGTCATTTATGACTAAAGTTACAGTGTCTCCACAACAGGCTTACCTGATGTTTTGTCGCATACATCCTCTTGAAACCGCTGTACGAGACGAGCGAGGGGAGCCCACAGTGGCAATCTGGAGAAAGTCACTAAATGTCCGCACACCCATAGGTAACCGCCGGGCACTGGCCGTGGCTGCCATCAAAACAGCCACTCAGTTCAAGGATGGAAATTCCTGGGTCTGAGAAGCTGAGCCCGGGGTCTGGTCCAACACCGGGCAGTGGGATTTCAGGTCCCGTCCAAAACACCCTGCGTCAGTGCGGGTATATATTAACGCTAACGCTACTTAGCTCTTTCACAGTAAACAATAAACAAACTTTTACTGGGTAGTTCAGTAACTAGTTTGCTACCTTCACTCAAATACGTCTCCAGACGCTTTTAGTTCCGTCAGCGTACGTAACGTTAGTTACCGTATCAAGCTGCTAACGTTAGCTAACGTTCGCTAGCAAGGTTTCATAGCGAGCCCGACTAAACGCGGCGTACGTCCGCGTTCCCCTGTTTTTTAAGCAATACTCACATCACTCCCATTATCAAAAGCCAAACTTGACACAACGCTAAATTATTTAGGCTAGTTTTGGTTTTGAGTCTCGTCAAAGACCGCCGAGCCGCAGACGACCTTCTGCGGCTAAATAAAACACCGGTGGGACAAACTGTTCCTTTCTTCTGTCCGTCGGTCTTCGGTTTAGCCAAACGGCTCCGCGGTGAAATGCTGCCACCTACTGTGTTGGAGGTTAACGGCTGTAAATTAAACCGTTTTAGTTCTATTTTATTGTTTCATTTTGAGGCATATAAGCAAACAAAAGCATACTTTATTAATTTGTTTATTGCAAACTATTCATAAGTATGACTTAATTTTAGACCTAGTCATTAGTAGTACTGTTACATTAGTGGTCATTTATAGCAGCTATTGTCATTACACCCACACGTCATCAATGGCTAGTGATGACAAAAGCACAAAGTCTATCTTCTGATGAAAACAATAACAGAAAATAAATAGACTTAAGTTTAAAAAAAAACTTAAGCTACAGCAGCTATGTACGATTAAAGGCGTCTAATAAATGTATATGAAATTATTTTTTCTTATTTGGTAGCCTATGAAGACGTGTCCTAGTGTTACTTTATACAACAGTAACGTTACTACTATATGCTGTTGTCCATAAATGCTGCGCCATAACAGCTTAGTTACATAACTTTGATTAACCATTATTCTTAAATACTAAACGTTTAGCTTAGATTTTTTTCAATATTTTATTGAAAATTACAAAACTTACAAACAAACATCATAATCTATTTCTCCAGTATAAAGATATTGAGAAAACATGACCAAAAATAACAGCTCTTAACAAAAAATATAGTCTTTGGTAAAGAATAATGACTTCAAATAAAATACATTAAAATAAAATAAATAAGTGGTAAGAAATTATAATTGGAGGGGAGAATTCAGTCTAGGTTCAACTGTTCAGTGAGAAAGTGTTTCAGGATATCATATAACTTTTGTTCTTTAGTTCCTTTTAGATTTTTTTTTTGAGAATTTCATATATATTTTCAATTCATTTAAAAACAACAACAAATTTGGGGGATCATTTTCCAATTCTACACTTGGGGATAAAAAAATGTAGACAAACAATTGTATTACAACAGAGTTCATCATCTCTGCTTTGCAATATCAAACCAAATGTTATGTTGTCTCAGGCATATTTTGTTTAATCTATCTGTGTGTATAACACCAAAATGTATGTAACACGTTACATGAGAAAAATACATAGTCTTGTAAATCTTCAGAGGGGTACATTTTCCTTATTACTTAGAAGTGTGTCTCTTTTATGGGGCAGGGGGGTGTATATGAAGTGTTAGATATATTGTTCTTAGTTCAGTAAATTAATTTTTACTTGATCTCGCAGATGTTATCACCTAAGTGTAAATGCGGAATTGCTATACAACTCTCTTCCACACGATGACACCATTTCACCCAAGGAGGCGAAAACAGACCGCCACGCCTGTAGGCGGACCCGCACAGCCGTAGCATGTATCGTCAGACCAGACATAGGATAGACAACAACAGTGACAGATCAAGACCGCATTTCTGTTTGCAACCAGCTATGGGTGTAGTCTGAAAAGTGGATACAGTAGCGCACCGCAATATACCTCGAAGTTTTATCCTCATGAAGGAGCTCCGTCCTGGTTGAGTTTGGGAGATGGGAGTACACAACATTGCAGACCAGGTACGCTGAAAGAAAGGGATCCGTGTTTGTGCTGTGGCGCAGTCTATTTGCTGGAATCTGCTCTGGTGCGCAACATACTACGTTTTATTCGCGGACCGACGTATTTTGATTTTTAGCTTATTGGTGATATCTGAACTGAATATCGGAATCGTAACGATATAACCACCTATGATTAGTGATCCTCGACATTCAGACGATAACGCATACGTTGTTACCGCTCTTGTCTGGGCCTTTTCTGGGTCGGGGCCAGCTCCGTAGCAGAATTAGCTATCGTTAGCTATAGCCGTTTTGCTAGCTGACGTAAGTATCGAAACAAGGGCCTGTGGGCCTCAGCTAAGGCTCTGTGTATTTGCCGGATTGAGTCAAGAATCGCATTAGGTTTATTAACGCCACAGTTAATGCACTATGTACAGCACCATGCAGTTAAACAGTTTCACTGAATAGTTGCATACTATAATCAAAATTTGACCTACTCGGAGAAATCATGGGGTAATAGCCATATCCTCGAAACGTCGCTCCTGAGCAACGATAACGTAATTCAATTGTATGCAGCATTATCGTAGTGATAACTTGGCCGGTATTTGTGTATTGCAGCCTCCTCTGGTCCAGGCCATCTTCAATCGTAATGCTGAAGAAGTTCAACTATTATTGCACAAAAAGGAGGATGTCAATGCACTGGTATGTATGATGTATAATAGTATAATAAGTTACAATGCAAAACGAGCTCATATCATGGGCTAACGTTACGTTAATATCCCGTTAAACAATTAAACGTCGTATTTCTCATGATTGATCATATGTTTATTCCACAGGACCAAGAGCGCCGTACGCCACTTCATGCTGCTGCCTGTGTGGGTGACGTCCATATAATGGACCTCCTCATTGAATCAGGTGAGTGAGCTGTATGCATTTCTGATACTTTGCTATGTGTTAAGAAGTTGGATTCCTCTGTGTTAGTTAAATGTGGTGCATAATTTATCCTTTGTCATCCCCCCACATTGTGCAGATGTATTATCTTCCAACATCATTGTAACCCCTTAAAATGATTGATGTTTTATTTTCTTTTTGTCTGCAGGTGCCACTGTAAATGCTAAAGACCATGTATGGTTGACCCCGTTGCACAGGGCTGCTGCTTCCAGGAATGAGGTAAGCAATAAACTAATTTTCCTTTGCCACTTCAAAGAGTATGATTATCTCTTTGATGACCTCATCCTCTAATTCTATTATCTATTCACCCGCAGTGATTATAGGACTCATTTAGATGTATGCACAAAAATGTTGTGCTGACAAAGGAAATGCAGTAAACCGTAGATATGATTATATATGCTTTACGCTCTTGTGATTGTCTCCTTCTCCCCAGAGGGCAGTGGGTCTGCTGCTGAGGCGCGGGGCAGAGGCAAATGCACGAGACAAGTTCTGGCAGACACCGCTGCATGTGGCCGCTGCCAACCGTGCCACACGCTGCGCAGAGACCCTGCTGACCCAGCTGAGCAACCTGAACATGGCAGATCGCACCGGCAGAACTGCCCTGCACCACGCAGCTCAGAGTGGGTTCCAGGAGGTGAGGCTTAAGTTATTTGCTTCCGTTTTTGAGATTTTCTAAAATAATGAGAACTTGGTTGTAAATGCAGTTTATGTCATTGTCTTACAGATGGTGAAGCTGCTGTTGAACAAAGGGGCCAACCTGAGTGCCATCGATAAGAAGGAGAGACAGCCTATCCATTGTGCTGCTTACTTGGGTGAGTTTCACTTTCTTGCCAATACTGCATTGCACACACTTTCATTGTCAAATCACAGTAAAAGCTACTATTGTTCATGGCATGTTTTAATGAGGAGAAATAACATGGCATGGCATAACAAGTCCTTTTGTTACAATCGGGGGGTTAAAGACATTACTATCACTGAATGAATCAATGGATGTGTCTCATTTACTTAAATTTGTGTGTGTGTGTGTGTGTGTGTGTGTGTGTCTGTGTGTGTGTCCCATAGGGCATGCAGAGATTGTGAAGTTGCTGGTGTCCCGCAGTGCAGACAAGGGCTGTAAGGATAAGCAGGGCTACACACCTCTCCATGCTGCTGCTGCAAGTGGTCACATCGAAATTGTAAAGTACCTACTGAGGATGGGGGCAGAGGTGAGTGATTTTACATTAAATACTTTTTTTAATATTGATTTTTTTTTACACTGGCCAAATTAAGCTGCCCAATTTTTGTTTTATTAAATGTCACAGGGTTTAACCAAAAGTCTTTTATCATCTGCCGCTTATTTTTAAGATTTCAGGAATGCTTTCTTTCAGGCTGGAGGCTCAATCTGATCTTGTTTCACATTTGTTGTTTTACTGTCAGATTGATGAGCCCAATGGTTTTGGAAACACTCCGCTCCATGTGGCTTGCTACACGGGTCAGGAAGCTGTGGCTACCGAGCTGGTGAACCACGGAGCTAATGTTAATCAGCCCAACAAGTGCGGCTACACCCCTCTGCATCTGGCTGCCGTCTCCACCAATGGTGCCCTCTGTCTGGAGTTGCTGGTCAACAATGGGGCAGATGTCAACCAGCAGGTATGAAATGCACTGAAGAGTCTCAACTGGAAATGTACAATTTACTCTACTTACTGTACCTCTTAAGTGTTTATTATATATTCAGTTCTGTTAATAGTACAGATAGCATTATATTGGATTTTTTGTTTGATCGGTGGAGGTAATTTAGATGTCACTTCATTTATTCTTACACTAGATTTCAAATTGGAGATTTACAGAAACGTGTATTTGGATTGTAATGCACCAAAGTAATTATATTATCATAATAGGGTGGATACGGAGAAGGAATAAAGATAATACACATTCTATTTCTGCCTATAAGAAATTTTTATCTCATGCACACACTTTTAGCTGCCAGAAATGCTGGCATTGCCGTAGTATGTGTGATGAAAAGGGAGTGCATGAGAAAATAATGTCCTAATAAATCTAGAGATTCATATGTTGTTGATCATTTCTCTATTTATAGCTTACAAGAAGAGAACATAATGCTGTTACATTTTCATAGAGAAAACTAACATTGGTCAGATCATTAAAAGTAGTGTAGTGCGTTTTTAGTGAAAATGGATTTAGTGGAAAGAGAGACCCGTTACTTCAAATGTATAGTAATTTGAATGAATAGCTGTCAGAGTGGACACTACGTGTTAGCTGCTCCTACCTTCAGAAACACTGCTTTGAAAATGTAAAACATGTACACTTTAGCCTTTGTATTGTCAGTAATCAGTGAATTGTGATTCTAAGAATGTAAAATGGAATTATTTTATTAACTTTTTTTTTACCCTCCACAGAGCAAAGAAGGGAAAAGCCCCCTGCACATGGCAGCCATTCATGGACGCTTCACACGCTCTCAGATACTCATCCAAAATGGTAACGATAATTGTCTGACTGATCTGTGATAAAATGTTGAAGGCTTTTCTCTCCTGCTAATGGCTCTTTGATTCACTCCTTCTTCCTTAATGTCCATCAGGTGGGGAAATTGATTGTGTGGATAAGTATGGCAATACTCCTCTCCACGTTGCTGCTAAGTACGGCCATGAACTGCTGATCAGCACTCTGATGACCAACGGAGCAGACACGGCCAGGTATTGAAAAAGCCTTAAGTGGTATTACTGATGAATATAATTGTGTGTTTTAAAAACACAGCAATGTAGAGACAGTTGGTTTCAATGGGGTTACATTTCTGACATTGAGCAATCAGTTTCTAACAGTTGGTTCTGTGTCTTTTTGGCATTTCCAGACGCGGGATCCATGGAATGTTCCCCTTGCACTTAGCTGTGCTGTACGGGTTTTCAGACTGTTGTCGCAAGTTACTCTCCTCAGGTTTGTTCCATAAATGTGTGCACTGTGATTCACTCAATCTTCTGTGTGTGTGTGTGTGTGTGTGTATATATACACTTAGACATAGCTCTTACCGCCAGCTGTTTCTTCATTAACCCTGCAGGTCAGCTTTATAGTATAGTTTCATCTATGAGTAAGGAGCACGTACTATCAGCTGGGTTTGACATAAACACCCCTGACAACTTTGGGAGGACCTGTCTACACGCTGCTGCCTCTGGAGGGTAAGATGCAGAATCTGTTTTGTCACTGGAATATTAAAATTAATGCTCTGGTATCACATGCCATCTGTGACTCCAACTTAATTTCCTTCTCATGATATATCTTTACAGAAATGTTGAATGTCTGAACTTGCTCTTAAGTAGCGGTACTGACTTGAATAAGAGGGACATAATGGGAAGGTGAGTTTCCCCCCATCCTTGTTAGATGTATGATAATTGTTTTGATGCTGTTACAGTAATTGAAGTAGCATTCCCATTTTTTCTAAATGACTGTGTTCTCTTCCCTTTCATCCTCCCTATAGGACACCGTTGCACTATGCGGCTGCTAATGGGAGGTACCAGTGCACTGTGACCCTGGTGAGCGCTGGCGCTGAGGTCAACGAGCCTGACCAGACAGGCTGTACTCCCTTGCACTACTCTGCAGCCTCCCAAGCCTTCAGCAGGTTGGAAAACACCTCTCGCCCTTTGTTCTCTCTGAAACACCAGAAGCAACACAAGTCACCAAACTCTGTTCAAGTCTGGCAGAAAATCAACTGTTGTGTGATTGACTGGTCAAACTGTCAAATTGGCAGGTGGATTATGAAATTTGCAACAGTTGGTGAACAAATAAATTCTCATGCGTATTCAGTTCAGTTAATCTCAAGAAAGTGAATATTAAAGTATTTCTTGTTCTTTTCAGAGTTGATCGTCATTTTTCCGGAAACCATCAGAATGATGAGGATGAGGCGAAGGAGTCATACTTGTGAGTTTTTTCCCCCTTACTCTCCTGCATTTGGCCATGACTAATGTGATTAAGGCGTCACATTCAGTAAACTGACACTAAGTTTGTTTGTGGGAAAACATTTGTTCTGAAAACCCCCTGAATTAAATGCTGCTATTCTTAATCCACTCTGCATTTTGTGCCGTCTTTTAATAACAGCTGCTTGGAGCATCTTTTGGACAATGGTGCTGATCCATCGATGGTAAACTCAAAAGGTTACAGTGCTGTTCACTATGCAGCTTACCATGGCAACAAACAGAATCTTGAGTTGGTGAGTTTTCCAGTTTTAATCTGAAATCATTTCGCATCTTAACTTGGCACATGCAATAATTCAGTCATATGTCACATATGTTACACACACTCTTACACTCTGCTCAAGCAGATGTCAGAAATCTGGTCCCTGGTAGGTGGAAAAGTTTTTTTAGCTCTACACATTTATATATTCTGTGGGTGAAATGTTTCCAGAAATAATTGAAGTAGTGTAGTTTAGCCAAAATGATTAGTTAATGGAGTTATTTTTGCATTCTGTGCATGATGAAAAATGTTATAGGTATAGATTGTGATGATACTAATGTGTGTAGTATGTTGTTTTTTTTTAACTTTTTTCCTCATTAAATTAAATTAAATCCACTGCTGTGGTTTATTTTTTTAGCTCCTGGAAATGTCCTTTAATGCACTAGGAGACATAGAGAGCAGTATTCCAGTCAGTCCACTGCATCTTGCTGTAAGTCTTACATTTAAGCAACTATAGGTCAACACTGGTTGTAATCAGGCTCTTAATGTTGACTAAATGCAAAGTTCTGACTGCCTTCCTCTGCTCCCTCAGGCTGATAAAGGTCACTGGCAGGCGCTGCGTGTGCTGACTGAGACTGCAGCCTATGTGGATATGCAGGATGCTGCGGGTCGTTCTGTGCTCTACTTGGCTGCCCAGAAAGGCTACGCCCGCTGTGTGGAGGTGCTGTTGGCTCAGGGGGCCTCCTGCCTCCTCAATGATAACCGCCTCATGTGGACTCCAATTCATGTTGCAGGTATACTGCTCTCTGCTGGAAGATTTCATAACATAGCATTGTATCTGATTGTTACTATCCATATATAAGACGATATATATATTTTCTTCTCTCTCTTGTGCTTTTTTTCATAACAGCTGCCAATGGTCACTCTGACTGCCTGCGCATGATGATTGATTACGGGGAAGAGGGGGATCTCACCAACGTTGCAGACAAATTTGGCCAGTGAGTTGCTGTCTTTGAAAAGCATGGCTTCAGGTTGCACATTCAGCTTTCAGCAAAAAAGGGTTTAATGCCTGAAACTCATTTGACCAACAAGCATACAGTGATTTTTAAAAAAAAAACACCTGTCACACCTGTCCCCTTCAGGACCCCTCTAATGCTATCTGTTCTGGGAGGTCACACTGATTGTGTCCACTTCCTCTTGGAGAAGGGTGCCTTGGCAGATGCCAAGGACAAAAGGAGCAGCACAGCTTTGCACAGAGGGGTAAGGAAAAAACACTGCATACTTACATACTGAAATGGAGCATCAGCTTCACCAGAAAAACTCTGACTAAAACAAGACTAATTGGTGGGTAAAGTACAAGTGTGTGTTAATGGTCAACACTGACCATTAACATACACCAAATAAATAAATACCCTGTCCTTAAAAGAGTCAAATATATGAACTCAAAGGAATAATATTAAATCTCCTTTTTAAAGTCCTGTTAGCACCATATCTTACGGAGCACCTAAGATTTAAAGCAAGAGAACTCAGGCAGAGCAGGTGGCTAGTTTCCTGGACAGGTATTTAGCGCAGTGACAAATTTAAAAACATTTTCAAATAAGATAAATATATATTGAATGACATGTTTCATCTTGGAATTAGAAATCCCTGTCAGGGAAAGTAGGCTTGATCTAATTAATGCTGCTGTGACCGTGAAGGAGGTTATTATAATAATTAACAGTTTAATAATAGTTTAATCCAAGTTGTTTATCAGTGGAGATTGTCTTATCAATTCTTGCTGGTTTTTGTCAGGCGGTGTTGGGTCATGACGACTCTGTGACAGCCCTGCTGGAGCACAAAGCTTCTCCACTGTGTCGGGACGCCCAGGGTAGGACACCGCTGCACTACGCTGCATCCAGAGGCCACACAGAGATCCTGGCCAATCTGGTGCAGGCCACCATGGCAACAGACCCGCAAGATAAACTGCTGGACAACAAACAATACACCCCATTACACTGGGCTGCTTACAAAGGTTTGCTCAGTTTGATCGACTGGAAATGTCCAATCACCAACCAATAATCAATGTCACATGTGGTGTCTGTAATGCTGTGTGTGTTTGTTCTCAGGGCATGAAGACTGTTTGGAGGTTTTACTTGAATTTAAAACATTTATTCATGAAGAGGGAAACCCGTTCACCCCCCTGCACTGTGCTCTGTGAGTATTAACCTGGCATATCCTCTTGCCTTGCGTTTTTCTGTGTCAAAACTAATTACTTTACTCTTAAAAAAACACCATGCAAGTTTAGATGAAATCATCATTTCACTAACTCAGCCATCTTGCTTGTAGGATGAATGGCCACAGCGGTGCAGCAGAGAGGCTGCTGGAATCTGGGGTCCACATGATTAACACCAGAGATGCCAAAGGAAGGTGAGGCTGCAAAACGAAAGACTTAAAGGGCAAATCTGGTATTTTAAAACCTGGGCCAAATCTTTAAATATTAATGGGTCTAAATGACTAATGGTCCAAAATGCTTTGAATATGGTCCAGTAGATCAACTCAGCTGGCATCCACGCCACCTGGCTGCAAGGTAATCCTGGCAGGCAATTGCGCCTGTCAAAGGTAGAGCACTAAAGGTGCTTGTTTTTGCCACTGACAGGCTTGTTATTCTAAGTGAAATGTTATGGAAAGGATCCCTACAGAGATAGTCATTTTTATTAAAAGAGTACGGTATGTTGACTTACTGACTCAGGTTTCCACAGTTGTCTTCCTGCATCAACTCGCCTTTTGTGAGATTTCAAAGCAATTCTTGTCCTTGCTCAATCTACTGGACAAAGTCCCTAACTTTTTGTACCTATTATTCATTTAGACCCCAAAGTATGTAAAAATACTAGAATGACCCTTTTTAACTTTATTTGGGAACAACTGATTCAGAGAGAAACATAGATCCTAAAGAATTTTTAAAGCTTGTATCAAATGTATTTCTCATCATTGTAGAGTGTATAGTGTTACCAAAACCTACTTCTCCTGTCTTATCAAATAATCGGTCATAAAAGCGTAATTAAAGCCTGCTACAGACCCTGAAGCTGAAACACTGTTCGTACAGTAATTGCTTGGACCGTCTCTGTAGGACCCCACTGCATGCTGCTGCATTCGCTGAGGATGTTGCAGGTCTTCAGCTGGTGCTTCGCCATGGTGCAGAGATCAATACAGTGGACAAAAGTGGACGCTCTGCTCTGATGGTAGCTGCTGACAAGGGACACAGTGGCACCGTGGGTAAGTGTTTGACCTGCTATTCTTGTAGGATTCTTAAGAGAGAGTTGTTTTCTTGAGAATACATAGCTGTTAGTCACACTCTAGGCTTGAAGGAGTCTGTTGTGCATCTCGTCTGATTATAATTGTCAGATGAGGACATCTATAGTCGCAGGAAATAAAAGTCTGTCTTGGTGTCATCTAGCCATCCTCCTTCACCGGGCTAAGGCTGACCTAACACTGCTGGATGAGAACAGGAACACTGCCCTGCACCTGGCCTGCAGCAAGGTACACATCACTCTTATTCACATGATCCTAAAGTCAAAGCTCCACTGTGGTGTGCTGAGCATTAACACCATGCCTGTTAGAAAGCATCAGAGTTCTTAAGTAAGCACAGTTCCTCTTTAATGAGTAATATTCTCTATAAAGAATTTCTTTGAATGTTTGAACTCTGACAGGCAGAAGCCCCATTATTCACAGTTTCTTTTGCTTATTTCCTCAGGCTCATGAGATGTGTGCCCTGCTGATTTTGGGGGAGATCCACAGCCCCACACTCATTAATGCCACCAACAGTGCTCTGCAAATGTGAGAAGCTAGTAACATTTTTTTACGCTACCAACAAAAAAAGGATCCTGTTTCTTTTATTTAGGGTTTAGTGTGTGTTCTCTACATATTCCAACGTTAGAATTGTAAATGAGTTGTTGAATAGTAGGTCTACCAGCTGTCTCTCATACACTTCCCCCGTCGTCCTTCAGGCCCCTCCATCTTGCAGCACGTAATGGCCTGGCTACGGTGGTGCAGGCACTGCTGAGTAGAGGAGCCACTGTGCTGGCTGTGGATGAGGAAGGTGAGGCCCTTTCATGCTTTGTTAACACTTATCTATAATCAGACTAGATGAGCTGAAATGGCTGATTTGAATTGTAAAGAGTTCGAGTTTGGAATGTTTGAAGAATCTCACAGCATTTAAAATGTTTTAGCTTATTTAGACAGTCCATCCAATATAAATCCTTATTTTCAACATTGTGTTGAAGTAGAGATTTATCTGAGGTTGTGTGTTCATGTGCATGTAGGAGTTGGCTATCAAACATTTTTTTGAATGAAGCAACCAAATTTTGTTTTTGTGAGTTTGATTTTCTGACACCAGAGCTTGTGAGTGTGGTGCTGCTTAGTGGAAGACTCAACTATTAGATTTTGTAACTTAATTTGTGTTAAATGTGCAGAAAACTAGTTTGATTAAGGTTTATAATGAACCTGTCAGAAAACAAAGATTCTTTTTTTGTTTTCAATAGAAATGATTCAAGTCATCAGTCGAGAAGCACCTGAATCGACTCGCAATTTGTCAGTCAAATAACTGCACTTTTAAATTTCTTTTAATTTTTTTGCTGCATCATTGCACACAGAGCATTGCAGGAGCAACCAGACAGTAAACATTATAAACTGAGTCTTGTCTCAAAATGATGTAACAACAAAACTAGCTCAGCCGGAGCTGACTGTCAATGAAGTCTGCTAAACAGCTTCTGATGCAGACGCTGATACAACCCTCTTCTACTGCCATCCAGTGTGAGTGTTTCAGCAGCCCAGCAGCAGAGAAGCTACATGTTGTGCTAGGATTTTATACCTGAACTCTCACCAGGAAGCACACTTGTGATGACAAATATGATGTTTTCACATCACAGATGATGAACAAAGGCATTAAAAAAACGTGAGTCTTACAGGTAAAACATGAGGTTAATGTAGGAGCTTAGTGTGTGGTGGCTCCTCTGCATGCAACCTAAACCCGCTCAAACATGATTGGTCAATACTACTAGGACTTCAAACAGAAACCAACATGCTTCCGAGACCAAAATCTTGTCCCTTTCCTACAGATTCTGCGTTCTTATACAGAATCGGGGGATAATTCTGTGGAATCATCACTACGAGCGACACCTTTGACATTACACATGGTCATTTGAGCCATTGTTAATTTATAAATACAGTTTGGAGCAGCTTAAAAATGTTTTGCTGATTCACATGTGCTGGTTAAGTTGTATGCGCTAATGTGGATTTGTTGTCTGTCAATCAGGACACACCCCAGCCCTGGCCTGTGCTCCTAATAAGGACGTGGCTGACTGCCTGGCTCTGATCCTCTCTACCATGAAGCCTTTCCCCCAGCGGGACCCTTCCTCCTGCTCCTGCTCCTCTCCCACCGTCTCCCCGTCCCCGGGTCTCAACTTGCTGAAGCACTGCGGCATCACCGCCGCCTGCACCCCGCTGCCCAGCAACGGCCTCCACAATGGCTACGTCAAAGACCGTCACGGTGCACCGGTCGGCCTGGATGGGTGTCTGTCTGAGTGAGGTCATGTGCCCCCTTCAGTCAGCTGCTATCACCATCATCACCACCAGGGGGGGACTCCCTTTAACATGGCCCAGAGGACCAGGAGAGCACCCACCTACATGTCTGTTCTGTGTATGTATGTGTTTGTGTGTCTGTGTGTGCGTGAGTGTTTGGTCTTCTCTTGAGGTGCAGTCAAACCTAATATGCAATTAGATCCCATTCCTCCATTTCCTAGTAGTGCTTAATATGTAGAGGCAGATTGCTCTACAAGGTCACTCAGATGAAGTGTGGCATCCAAAACAAACACTAGCAATCTGGCCATCTCTAAATCATTTAACCCTTTAAACCATGTTGACATAATTATATAACCCACATCTAAGAGCATGGTAATCTCTGTATCCTCGGCTGTCTTTCTCTTTATATCATTCACTATAAAAGTCATATCATGTTTAATAAGCTGGGGTGACCTTGTAGAGGAACATACAGCCTTCCCAAAAGAGTGATCAAAGAGTTTCTTCGTTTGTTTCTTAATTATTATTTCTTTCTTTGTTTTGTTTTTAATTGTCCGTTAGCCTAGATTTTTATGAAGGAACGACACAAGGGAAAATCAAAATTTTGCTTTAGAGTGCAATGCTTGTGTACTACAGTACAATCTGAAATTAGGAAAAGGGTCACAAAGATGTTAATTCCATAGTGTAATTTAAATGTACGGCCTAGAATTGTTTGGCATTTTAAGATAATTTGGTAATGCTGCTGAATACATTAGCATGTCTCCTTCCAAAGGAGAGCCATGTTTGGGTCAGCATTGTAACATCGATTTGTTGTTAATACTGACTTCATGTTTTAAAGATGCTAAATAAGTGTTTGTTAAGCTAGAATGTTTCTAAGCATATAACTTATGACCAAAGTTGATCAACACTATTATGGCTATAAATTATTTATTTGAGATGAACTGTACTGTATAGAGAAAGACAATAGATCTTGATATACCTCGTCAACTCGTTTAGCAGCTGCTTCATCTTCACCCAGGGTCCGTAGGCCTAATGTTCTCTTTTTGTAGACTAGAGAACTACTGTAGGATAGTGACTGACTGAGGCCTTGTTTATTTCTAGATGAAGGCTTTACTAGTAATATCTGCCAACAACACCTCATCAAAGCATCATATATCTGAGCACATAAATGAACAAGCCATTTCAATTTATTTCCCATCTCTTTGTGGATGAACAGTGAAACAGTGTTTTTTGGAAAAGATTTCAGAATTTGAATGGCCTAATTATCGAAAGAGAGCAATTAGTTTTGGTTTTTAGGCACTCGTGACATGTCTTTTTTTTGTTTGTTTTTTTCTTCGTGTTTCTGAAGTTGAACCTGCCATCTGCATTGTGGCTTTAACAAGCTCTCTAAAGGAGTATTTTTTTGGAGCTGGCGGACTAGTCTTAAACATCTAATAGCTCATATCTCCACTTCTCGTGGTCAACACTGATCAATTTGAACGGATAAAGAGCATTTGTCTTCTATTTTTTATTGGGCAGTTTTCAAGCAATATTTTCTTTTCGCCTTTTTGTTTAACGTTATTGAATAGACAATCACTGTCACAAGGGCTTTTGTTTCCCTGGAATGTGTTTAATTTTTTTTTTTTTTTTCGTTTTTATTATTTCATGCAAAATAACCTAAAGACTAAACGAATGGCTCTGTGTGCCGGGCATTTTACTGTCAGTGTCAACACAAATGCACTGGATTGCCTTTATGGCATCTCATGAAATGCCTTTTGACCCATGCCTTCCGTAACACATCATTTCAGTTGGATTGCATAATGGCAGAGTATGATGAGCCCTGAGACTGGTTTACTACTTTCCACCTATTTAATAGCAACAGAATTGAACAACAGTTGCAAAATAGTATCTAGTGGAAAACAAATTGCCGGCATATCTTTATATGACCCGGCATTATCAATGACCAGGGAGTTGACATCCCTTGTAGAAGCAAATAGGGCTAAGAGGAAACGGAGAGGGATCTTTGCTTAGGCCAATACCTGTTTAGATTTCAGGAATAGCAGAAATCCAAATATGTGCTTTTTTGGTATTTATTTTGTTGTCTCCTCATCCCATTTCTGGTACTAACCATACTAAAGATGATTGTATCGGACCACTAGAGCTGTTTGTGACTTTTAGATGTTATATCTATGCTATTTTATCTTTTTTTTTTTTTTGACCATCTGCTGGTGGTTAAATTACACTGAGTCAGATTGTTTTCATTGGTGTGATAACTTCATATCCACTGGTAATGAAGTGGCACAATTGCACACATTAGTCGACTGGATGAGAGATGAGGACCTAGACTAGGCTATGTTGTTAAATACCCCTGCGAAACTTTAATGTATTTTACTTGATTTACTAAAACTGACAGTCCATTTCAAAACGGTGATTTCTCAGTAAATGTTGCAGATTGGTATTTGGCATTTCAATTTGAAATGGAACTAATTGGTGACCCCCAGCTTTTGTTCTCTTGATCAAATTTATAATTTTCAGGAGAAGTTATATAATTATTGTTGTTATTATTATAGATGGGTACGTAATTTTTTTGTAATCTCAGGATCTGTGCTGAAACCGCAGGCAGAATTTATTAATCCAATCAGATCTCAGCAGGATGAGTATGTCTACATTTTTTTTTTTGGATGGGATGTTCCATAAATTAATAACCTAATCCCACAGCACTTAATTAGATAGTCAAAGCACGCACTTTAGTACATTCAGGTTCTAAGTGTGCAAAATAGAGCAGATGTAATGTATGTACTTATGTTTACATGCATGTGTGTTGCTGCTGAATACAGAAGGGTAGGGTTGCAAAAGACAAACAAAGGCTGCAACAAATTTGTACTCTAATAATGCATTATTTTAAAAAAACAAAACAAACAAACAGCATCTCTAAGTACTTCGGGACAGTGTCCACTGCCCACTGACTTTTTTGTGTTATCTATTTCTGGGCAGCTGGCCCAAAAGAGTGACATGGTTACATTACCCAGCCTACTGTTAATAATGCAGACTTTGGCCTCAGTCACTTAAAGTCAGTCCAGTGATTCAACAGAGACCTCAGGCAGGCTCCTCAAAATACTCTACATACACTCTCTGCCATCTGTAGGTGCTGTCTGTTTGGGCAGGGATTTTCTTCACTTGTGATGTCCTTATCTGACCAGTAAATGGAGCCATTGCCCCTGCAACCATACAAGTTGCAACTGAATCCTTTTGTTGTATCACAGTATTCTTATACATGCTTTTTTTATTTGTGTGTACTAGTGATAACTGAGTGATTGTGCATGGAGCTAGATCACAATTTTGATATAGTAACGGTTGAACAAGTGGAGCATATACAATATATCTGTTGTCAGAAAGCATTGAAAGGTCCAATTGTAGCAATAGAGTGTACGTAATAGTGTGCAGCACAAACATTGCACTGCCATCCATTTAGGCCAATTCAGTAAATCATGGCATTAATGCCAATGGAAGATATAAATGCGGGTTAGATGTTATAATCTTTGGTCACAAATAAAGCCGGTTTGCCAAAATGTCTCGAGAGGGAAAACCCTCTTAGTAAAGCAGCAATGGATTTATGCATATGTTCAGTTTACAGTCTGACCATCAAATCTGAGCCATGAATTTTCTGACTGAAATGAATGTAGGGTCAGTTTAGAGCAGGACAATTTGCTTTCTCCCGACTTTAAACTGTTGCTCTCCATTTGTCTTGCGTAGATGATTATACAGGTAGCATGTAATAACCTAATTATCTACATATTATAACAGTATGTCTAGTAGTCTTCCTGCATTAAGGGTCTGGATATGATTTTTTTGGCATTACTTTTGGAGTATAGGCCTGCTGTTGTGTAATACCACCCTTCTTTCTCTATACATAGATACTTGTGTGGAGTGTAGCCTATAAGGTAAACAGAGGACAAGAGTGAAGATGAATTTAACATTCACGTCCATCCATTCCATTGAGATTGCCTTACAGTACAGTAAAACAAGAGGGACAAAAAGGTCTACAGTAGATATGATCACACATACTCGTAAAAAGCCTATATTTGACAGAAATGCACCTAAGCTACACCCATTTAGTGCCATAGAAACCTTTATTTGCCTTTAGACATAAATCATACTTGGTCAGTAACATTCAGAAGTAGGCAGGATTATTACAGTTTTGTGTTTGGCGCTGCATGTCTTTTCACCAATTATATTAGTCAAAGAAAAACTATATAAATATTTGCATGGGATATTAGTACTTAAATGCAAGTATTCTGTTAAAATTTGGTGGTGGTAGAAGTCTATTGTATAATTGGACATTTTTTAAGAATATAGTTAGTCCCTTTGGTATTGGCAAAGCAATCCCTAGGTTGTGTGTTTGTTTAACAAGATGGTTTATAGTGCGTGTGTGCGTGCGTGTGTTCTACCAGGAAAAATACATTTTGATGTCCAAAAAAAAAAGCATGGTATATTACGGTATAGAATTGATTTGCCTCAATGGATGTCTCGGTTCTTACTTGAAGTAAATGGCAAATTTCAATTCAACTCTCTGATCCACTGTTGAGCCTTTTGCCTTAAAAGCTGAAAAAGGAAATGAGACCTGGTGGTACCTGATAAGTTGCATCTCCTGTAAAGTTATGCTACTTGGTTGGATTGCTAAAAAAAAATTGGTCTTGCAGACATCTTTGGGTGTCAAGAAGCACACAAATCAATTGAGGTAGCACATAGCTTAAGGTTGCCATGGTGCAGAGATTGTTCTGAGAGGATATCGCCATATTTGCCACTGTGAATGAATGAATTCAGAATTAACTCTTAAACAATCAACTTTGGCTTCTCTGTCATCCAGAGCCAAATGACACTGGGGATAAAAGTGGTGTACCTCAAAAAAAATGTGGATGGAAAGGAAATTCTTAAGAAAATGCTTGTACAGCTATGTTAACAAAGAGTTAAAATCTTGTGATCCATCTTGTTGTGGATAGTGTAATTCTGCTTAAACCAGCCTAAATCAGAGATGTATCTATGCGGAAGTGTTAGATTAATGTCGGCAAATGTCTCATGTTTCCTACCTTACAAAGAGGCAGCCAACTGCACTTTGTACTTTTTATTGGACCTGCAGTTTTACCTCATCAGTGACATTTTGTGTGACAACGCTGACATTTATCCTCTGTGATTTTTTTTTCTTCTCGTTTTTCCTGATGCCAGTTGTGTAGATTTTCTCTTGTAGTGTGTGTGAGTGTGCGCGCGTGTGGCTCTTCAATATATGCATGTCGAACCTAAACATGCACAAGTCCCTTTTTTTTAGAACCGAAAAGCATAGTCAACATGTTTCTCTTCATTACAAACAACAGACGTGTCTGTTATCTGGTGCAGGTCATATGGGGTGAAGGGTACAGTCTGATTTAAGGTGGGAAATGAAGGTAGCTATAAAACATTACCTCTAAGTCAAAACAATAAAAATTTTACTGTACAACTAACGCTAGTTTGACCGCCTTCCCTGCATGAACACTTGTTATTAATTTCCCCCCACCAACAAGACCTGTGTAATATCGAGCACAGTGGTGGCATGGTGCCTTTTATTTGTTACTACCGAAAGGTACGGTCTTCCATTTGTATTTCCCAGAAGCCTTATAATGGGAAAATGAAATTACACTGAACGTACACTACTAAAGTAGATGGACTCATATTCCATCTGGCTATGATTATTTCAACCCTATTTGATCTGAATTACAAGAAAAAAAGCCTAAATAACTCCTCCTGTATTAGTCTGGATTTCATGATGCATTTCCAGTGACTGAGTGCTCCCTTAGGGTGGCAGAATAAATTGCACATTAACTGATGCGATTTACGGCATATCAACATTGAATGGATGGGGATCAAAAGTATGAAAGCACAAATCCAAAGAAGGCACCTTGGGGCTCAGTTGGCTCTCCCAACACCAAGGACTGAAGGAGCCTGTAGACCAAATGTAGGGCAAAGATGAGAGGAAAAACATCTGACTCCTCTGAGTGCAGAATACATGAGGTTCAATTGTCAGTAACACATTTAACTGTAGAAAGACCATTGTCTGGAAATTCAGAGCTTCTTCTGATTGTTCTCAACTCTTTGGTATTCATCGACAATTACGAACTTTACAATACAAACCAAGTTGTGAACTCCAAGTTTAGGCAAACTTTGTTGTGACTGTGTTGCAAATTGATTGTAGAGATTGTTTTGTGTTGTTTAGGGTAGAGTGACTACAAGTAGGGTTGCAGTAGTAGCTGTGTGCAGTGTTAATAATAGTGTGATCATACTATAGACGTGACGTAACATTTGTTGTCTTACCACGACATTAAGGCATGTATCATCCTCTCAAGCTGACCTCGTTTGAAATAGACAAAAGATAAAAGTGCAATAACCTTTTGTTTATCATTGCTTCCTCAGTTGAAAAAAATAAATATTTAATATGCCCTTTTTGTTAACACCAAAAGTCACTCATCTGTAGCAAATGAAGGATTTGAAGTGGTCCTCTTGTTTGTATTCAGAGAGGTGGCATTTGATAGTGGAGTGTTTGATATTACATTCTTAAAACTGTGATCAATGTCCAACTTTAAAAGCTGCCTGCTGAGAGAAAGGACTGTGCACAAGTTGACTGATAGATTTGAATAGGTGCATTTTTATTTTTTATTTTTGTTTACTTCTCATGGATGGACTTTGATGGTATTGTAGTTTGGACTTCTGGTTTAATAGCCAGTAGTCATGTTCATTTGCATGTGTAGATGTGTATATGCATCCTCTTCCTCCTTGAATGAAATGTTTTCTCAAAAATATTTAGACCTGCTGTCAGTGGTGTATGCGGATAAAAGGAAATATGAAATGCCTTATATTTGTTTTCAATGTTAAGCATTAAGGGTTCTTACGTGTCCTTCCCTTTTCAGCGTGTAGCCTAAAGCTTGTACAGTTAAACTCATGAGATTTATATCTACTGTATAGCCTATGTGTTTTCAGAATTTGTTACTTGGAGGTCCTGTGATTGTGGTTTTAGAGAAACATTTCCCTTGAAAGTGCCGTTTGTTTTCACCAGCAGAGGATGTGTCTGGGGGGGGTGTATTTATTTACACGAAGGAAAAATGTTCGATACACTTTCCAGTGTTTACTGTTGAACAGAATGACGCAAAGTATATGTGCAGGTGAAATAAGGCAACAATCTTCTGATGGAGCACCTTATTGACTTGCTCCTTCTGTGAGCCCACAATAGAAGTAGTCTCACACAAAGCTTGATTACTTTAAAGCAGAGCCATATCAGAGAATTTGCCCATTACAAGCCCCCTTGAATGTGCTATTAGAGATAGCCTACTGTAGGAAAGGATGTATACTGCATGTTCTGTGACATTTTAGTTGTGGTTGTCCCTTTAATGTTTTTATTTTTAGTCTGCTTCACTGTAGATGTTGCCACCTCATTGCAACTCACAAGCTATTAACAATCCTCTCACAACTGGAAAGCAGGCATCGATCTGCTGCTGAGGCAGCCTTAATTCATTCCAAATTTCAAAAGGAAAAAAATGATGGGTTGCCTGTTTTACTTTGAGTGGCTTATCTGGGGAAAAACAAAGGAGCCCTTGTCATGAGGGGAAGGACTCTGAATCAGGGCATGTGATGAGTTACAATCAAATAATTTCATAGTGCACCTTCACGAAAATTTTTAAAAGTTGGCTCGTCCGCCCAACATTCCAAAGTTGATTTCCCACAGTCCTGTCCCGCTGATTGATGAAATAATTTTTGCTTTGCTGGTGAATGAAGTGGGCATGTGTGTCAATGACAGGGTTCCCTATTTAGCCTAACGCTGATTACCTCATTTACAAATCTGCAAATATACTATTCTACTGTGTGTTTAAAGGAGTCAATGCCATCACCAGCAGTGTGGTCTCTAGACCTGTGATGACGACAGGACCAATGAAGTAACTCTGTTGAAAATTAGGCAATTTAGAAATATGACCAGTCTGGACATACAGGTTTAAGACACGATTCAAGTTTTTCTAAGGCAGAATGGGCCTCTAAGAATTTCAGTTAGTAAATCACCACAGCTACTACACCAGTCTGCATCTGGAGCTATATTTACAATTTTGAGATTTTTGTGTGATGTCTTAATTTGGTGGTCAAATCGATATTACACATTGTTTTCCAACAATAAAGGCGAAAAATGTAATGTTAACAGTTGTTAAACACCGCTCCTTAAGCGCTGACTGGAATAGCAACTGTTGGCACTAGCGTGGTTCAGGAAGTCGAGCCGAAGCCTTGTGTCTCTCACGATTAATTAAGAGAACGATCGCGTTAGCATCACTTGCTGTTTTTCAGTAGCATTTCTCCTACCTCCTTGTTTTGCAGCCTTGAGTATTGTTTGTCTCTCCACCTGTTCTGACTATAAAAAAAAAGTCTATTCACAGTATGGGATTACAGATTTATCATAAGCAATGGTAGTTAAACATAAAACGTGTGCTTGGTTGTGCTGTATGTGTATATGTCTATTTGACGTTGAAAAAAATATTTATGAGAAGCATTTATATGACAAAATACCACTGGAATGTGAAGCCAGACAATGTTATGAAGCAGATTATGATGATAGTCTATCCCCTTTAACATTCAGTGGCAACTAGTCAGAGGATTCATCTTTTTGAAAAATAAATAACCATTGCATTATCTTTTTTTTTCTTTCCTTAACACCACCTATTTCTTTGGTTTCCTCTTGTGCGTATACTTCCCTGTCTAGCCCCATAGTACACACTATTTCAACGTTTACAGCTTCATTCTGGGTCATCATTGATTGCCCTGCAGTTGTAATGATACCACACAGGTTGTCAAAAGGAAGATAGTATGGTGGATTTGTAATTCTGTATGAGGGCGAGTTTGAGCCCCTCGAGCCGTATGCCTTCAAATCCATCTGTCCACTCAGAACCAAATTCTTCTCCGTCGGCGTCTTGTCTCCACACTGCCCTGAAATTTTACATTCAGTTTGACTTCAATGGGTACAGTACAAGGTGAAAGGTTTGAGGTTTTCTGACCAGGTACCCCCACCCGCCCATGCCTAATCTAGGACAGGACCAGCCCCACCCCC
>JAPMOB010221588.1:0-10424 GCA_029875015.1 Lepomis gibbosus | reverse complement strand
GGAAAAGAGACATGCAAGAATCTGTCTGAAATTCTGTGACCTTCAAATCACTGGATAACTCATACCATGTGACAGGAATCAATTTATATAGAAGAGAGTCGATGAGGATGGAGGTTTGTGCCTCAAAGGAGAAAAAGAAAAAATGATTGAAATCATTACCTGGAAGCTGTGTTTGTCCAACTCTGTCATTTTAATGTTTGAAAATTAATTGCTTTTTACAAAAACGTGAAAAAATAAATCAATATTAACATTTCTCTAATGTATCTCTACACAACCATGTCTACACCTTATAGGGAATGTGAAGTTGACGTCATGTTGCATTACAGGTAATATTTTGTTTTTTGAATGTCATGAATGTTGTCAGGCTTATTTGGGCTAAGAAGAGAAGTGATGAGAGCTATTTTTATTATTTAAGTAATGTATTTCACGCTGCAAAAGACAAACTCATTGTGAACTCCATCGTTGGTTCTGTATGCTCTGCTCGACTCTGGTCAGCTGATTGCTTTGTTTTGTGGTGGATTTGTGAAGCTGTTTTCAACAGAGGAGTTACCGAGTGCCATCTGGTGAAACTATGCTACACTCATGACATGATCGAAAGATCTGTCTCTCTCTCTAATATCACCATGATAATAAATGATAATAATAATACCCCATAATTCAAAACCTTGCGCATGTGTATGTGGGTCGACAGGTGGGGGGCCCCACATTTGGGATGAGTTCACAAGGCAATTAAGGTAGCTTTAGTTTGGTGAAAGAGAAACTTGAATTCAGAATGTGTACGATTGTATTTTTCTGTTTAATAAGTAGTTGTAGTAAATTTCTTTCACACACACTCCATCATGTCCACTGTGGCCTCTCTGCTCTTCATGTGTGTGCATGCGGTACAATGAAATGTTTTGAACAAGAGGTTAACTCAGCCATAAGGGCACAATTCAGAAAATATATAGAATAGAAGATAAAATTGTTAAAGGAGGAGAAGGTAACTAGTCAAAATACATTTGAAATAAATTTCAATTCGAAAGCACCTTTCACAGTGAAAGAAAAAAAAAGCATGTCCTTAAAAATTCTGTATTTCCATAGATGCTATCAATAGCACTGCAGTAAATACCAGAGAAAAACCAGGGTGACTGGAATTATAACAGGTTAGTGGATGGAACCAACCAGCTGGTCAGTTGAAGTTAGTTGTTGCCCATTACTACGCTTAGTGTAGCCACAAAGTAATGGTCCAGCAATTTCCATGGCAACAATTTTGCAGTGCAAATGTTAATTTTAGAATGGGGTTGTATTAGATTATGCTAATTACATTAGATTATTACAGTTGTAATTAGAGCCCTTCACGTTCAGGCCCCAGCCCGGCCCGTGTCCCATAGCTTAACAGAATTCTGAGCCCGAGCAGAGCCCATGTTTTTCCCCATTACACAGCCTATAGCCTAATACTGTTGTAGCCCATAACAGTACGGTTTTGGTTTTAATGGTAAAGTTGTTTAAGTTGTTTAATATTTGTTTGTGTTTATTTATTAAGTTAATTTAGGAAAAAGTTTGGAGCATTTTTTTGTGGGGATTGGACGTGGGCCAAATCCAAAGTTCACTTCCAAACGAAAAACGAGACCACCTCTTAACATTGCAGCCAGAAGCATAGCCGACTTCAAACAGATATCCCGCAATAAAAGTAAGAAGGATTTTCCGCAAATCTGCTACTCTCCCTCATTTGCAATTGAACAAAGGTTTGCGGCATAAACCAGCAAAAAATGTAGCGATCCGGTTTTCTGGAACCAGCGGTGTGACATTGTTACGTGTAATAGAAGACCGACTAACATTACATGGCCGTCGGAGCCATTGTATGTGGGTCTTGTCCTACCTGCATACAATGGTTGCGACGGCTGAACATGTAAACTTGTGATTAAGTAATACCATATCTAATTCCTCTCTCTCTTAGATAAGCTGCATATCCAAAGAATGCTGTGCAACGTCTACACATTTATTTAATTTATTACAGCCAATAAATGCAGAAAGTTAACTTGGTCAGAATATAGTAATTATATTAAATATCATGAAATAATTTAGTTTAGGCTTTGCCTTGGTGCTTAGACCTGCCAACAAATGCGTGTTGTTAGAAGAAAACAAAACAGCCCACATTCCCTTAGACCTGTAGGCCACTACTTACGTGTAGACCATTAGCCTACTGACCTACAGACCAATATTGACCTGTAGACCTGAAGGCCACTACTGACCTGCAGGCCACTACTTACATGTAGACCATTAGCCTGCTGACCTGCAGACCACTACGGACCTCAGAATCTGCCCTGCCAGTCTCCTGCTTCTTTCTCTCTCTCTCCTAAAATATCTTGAATATCCACCTTGTCAATGAATGGAAGGATATGCCAAAACAACAGCATTAGCAGGGACACTATGACTTTTAGTTTTCATTGACAACAACATTATGTGGGGACTGAAACTGTCTTGAAATAGGCTAGTAAAGATAGGTAATATTAATGGCATTCACATTATCAACACTACTGTTTTCCATATCTGACTAAAATATCCCATTTCCTTTACCTAAACTAAATGTAGCTTAAGTTCAGCAAGTAACAGTCACTAACAACAACTTACAGTTTCACTCTGTCACTCCCAAGCTGAATCAATCTCCCTTCACCATGTCTGTGTGTGTGTGTGTGTGTGTGTGTGTGTGTGTGTGTGTAATGTTTGTAGCTGGGCAGAGCAGCGATAAGCTGCAGCCTCCCTCAGGTTCCTAGTGCCTGACAACAGTAGGGATTTAAATTATGAAGCAGAGGAAACAACTAGAAAGATTTTAAGCCAATAAATACAATTTATATCATCAATATTCATGTGCATGTCTGCACTGTGAAAAAAATCAAAATCCAATAATTATTTTTCTTATTATTATTTGGGGGGACTTAAAACCATGTTCAGGTAGCTTCCCCTAAAGATGTCCATGCTGCTGTCAACACCTCCCAGGCCCTTTCAAACCAGGCCTCCCATGGGTCGCAGAGCACCGCATTGAGGGCAGCAGATTAGATCCTCTACATGTCAACCATAGCGCATCAGGGGCATGTGCGTCCGCTTAAAGAGCACTATTTGGAGAGTCAGCTACTTATACAGAGGGTGAGACTGCGGTTGTGGCCCATCACGCTGGTGGGTGTAGACAGAGCTGTTCAGTGCTGTGCATACGGGTGAGGAAAAAACCTTTTGAGGGCTGCGCCGATACTCATAGAATCTGAAGTTACGGTATGTAACCCTCAATCCCAATGGTAACTAATACAGGCTTCATCCCTGGCTTGCTGTGATACATTTTTTGCCATACCATTGTTATCGTGTTTGCTTTCAGTTCAAGGGGCACTAGTCACATTGCTCTTATGGAGAAAAGTTCTGATGTCCAAATTGCAGTAGTTACATTTTTTTTTCATTTTTACTGTAAATGTTCATTTAAAATGGCAGAAATCTTCACTAGTGTTTAGAGATGAAATATATGAAAATGTAATATGATAATTGTGAATAAAAGTATCGTGGTTGTGAGCAGTATTGCAATATTGTGTACTGACGCACGCACTGAACTTATTTCAAGTTTTAAGCTGAAACATTCTGTTTGCATAAACATTAAAATAATAACACAGCCAAAACCTTATGTAAACATATCCAGTGTAATTGTATTTATACGCTGCGATGGACTGGCGACCTGTCCGAGGTGTACCCCGCCTTTCTCCCAATGTCAGCTGGGATTCGCTCCAGCCCCCCCGCGACTCTTTACACAGGATAAGCTGTTGACGATGAGTGAGTGTGTATCAATACAATTTGCCAGTTAATTATAGATGTCATCGTATTGCACTTATTGCACTCATATTTATGTCCAGACCATACTCTTTGTAAATTTATTTACAGAGACTCAACACTTCCCACCATGAGCAACCAGCTGGGTTGAGAGAGAGACAGCAGGTGTAAAGAACACAGAATAGCACAATGCAAGTTCCACACAGAGATGCAAATAGCATTGTGAAAATACAAATCTCAATAAAAATAATAATAGTAATAATGACAATAATAATACTAATAATAATAATAGTTGCAGCAGCGGGTGTCAAGTAGGAACATGGGGGCAGCAGGTGGCCCACAATCATAGATCCAGACTCTACAGCTCTGGAGGCAGAATTACGTGCAGAAAGTGAAAGACAGAGAGAAGAGAGGAACAAGAAGCATAAAACTAAGGGAGAGGGAGGAAGTCGAGTTAGAAAGGAGGAAAGTCTTAAGCCTGCTCTTCAATGTGGAGACAATTTCTGATTCCCGAGCCCAAAATGAGACCTGATTTCAACAGGAGAGGAGCTTGATATGAAAACAAATGAAATGCACACTAATATTAAAAACATATTAAATGATCTGCATTGAGCCCATGCACAATTTGCATAGATACAAGTTAGTCTTTACAAAAGAGTGATAATAATTGTAACAAGCCCAACAATAATATCAATAACTATACTATAATATACTATACAAATAATATCATTGACTTCACTGACTTCAAACGTTACCCCCAGCACATGGATGTGAAAGGTCTCCAGGGCAGATGTTGTCTTACTTGAAAAAAGTAAACTCTTTTTACTCTCTCTTATATTTTTTGCATATTTTTAATCCAGAGTCTCTGCCTCGCTCACTAACAACCACCTGTGAGGATTCACTATTAGTGCCCCAAACCCCTTCCAGATTAGCCCCCCTCTTGGAGTGCACGGCCCCTATGAAAGAGCTGGTTAGTACTAGGACCAAACTCACCTGATTGATAACAGAAAAAGGATAAGATAAGGTTTTAATACACTAAATTTAGCTTTATTTTATATATTTTTTGGCAGGAAAAATCTTTTTTAATCAATGAGTTTATAATCACACATAATCTTAATTTCATGTTTTTAACTGAAACTCGGTTAGACCAAGATAACGAGTCTACCCCTCCAATCATCAGTTTTATGAGCAAAGCTAGAGTACATACGAAAGGTATTATATTTTGATTCTTTTGAATATATGGCTCTTTAGTTGAATTCCTCTTCAAGAGCTATTTTTCTAAATATCTACAGCCCCCCTAAATACTTTGCAAAGCTTTTTTGACAACTTTGGTGAACTGCTGTCTATAATCTGTACTGACTTTGACTGTGTAGTTATTGTTGGAGATTTTAGCATCGACAACCCCCCAGTACAGAGAGACTAAAGTGCCCACTAACCTCACGGGCACTTGTGGAGCTTCTCAACCCCGAAAATGTTTGCACATTTGCAAATGCACATTTTCGATTTGCTTAACTTTGGCAAAACTGCCAATCTTAAAATTCTAAACAGTTGATTTCTCACCTCAAAACTGTATTTAGTGATTAAATAGCATTCAAAACTTATAAAAACAAAAGCCGTTCTGCCGTTCGCCTCTTCCGCCTCTTCTGTCCGATTCTCGCACGAAAGCCTCTTCTTTGTGAGTAGTCTTACAGTCAAGCAGTCACGGCAGACTGTGGAAGCGATATTGCCCCCACTTCCTGTAGTGCATTGCAGTTAGAAATAAACAACCAGAAATGGTCCTAATTTGAAGATTGCTATCTCTCCCTTAAAACCGCATCTATGTAACAATGCGTCAACAATGAAATTTCATGTCGACAAATTTTTATAGCCGACGTCATCGATTACGTCGACTAATCGTTGCAGCCCTACTTATAGAAAATTTCAATTCTAAACTAACAAATGCTATTGCACCCGCTAAGGTGAAGGTGGTCAATGCCATGCTGGTAAGAACTCAAAAAGAGAGTGTCGAAAAGCTGAATGCAGGTGGTGAAAAACAAATCTCCAGGTTCATTATGATGTCTATAAGTAGAGACTTTGCATTTATAAATTAGACCTTCTCTGACATCATCAGCAAAAAAAATTTTTTTGTAACTGTAGACAGGCTGACCAACCTTCCTGTGCCTGTAGCCTCTAATCATCTACCCACCAGGCCCTGCAATCAGTTTCCCTCCTTCCCTGACAAAATTCAAAAATCAGACTTGCAATCAGTGCCTCCATGTCAGGTACAGGGTATGTGTTGTCCCTGTGTCCATTTAAAATCAATTTAAAAAGCAAGACACAATTTGATTCTATCAACCATAAAAAGCGGCAGGACATGATGCAACATCTGAAATCCTCCTCCTGTTGCCTTGATATTCTTCTCTAGGCCTTTTAAAAATGTTTCTAACTGCATGGCCTCAGATCTTCCACATATGGTCAGCATGTCTCTTCCCTCAAGCCCTGTAAACGGCAGTAATCAAGCCACACAAAAACAACAATTTAGACAAGTCACTTATGAGCAATTAGGTGCCCCATTTAATTACAGCTCTCATTTACCTTAAGTTGACTCGACTAACAGTGACTTTACAGGTCTCCCTAAAAAGTCGATCAGACTGCTGCAGCTGATTTAGAACGCTGCTGCTCAAGTCTCACTAAGATCAAAAAAGCGGATAACTGCAGTTCTGTCCATACACAGTCTTTTACATGCCTGTCAAAGAATTAAAATATTGCTGTTAGCTTATAAAGCACAGAATGGTTTAGGGCCGAAATACATTTCTGATCTGCTACGTTTTGAACCATCCAGACCTCTCAGGTGGTCTGAGAGGTCTGTCCCTAGAGTCAAAACTAAAAATGGACAAGCAGCGTTCAGTTATTATGCTCTGTATATCTGGAACAAACTTCCAGAAAACTGCAGATCTGCTGAAACTCTCAGTTCTTTTAAATCAAGACTGAAGACTTCTCTATATTCTGCTGCCTTATATAAAATCAAATTTAGGGTGGATTAATGTACATGCACAAACTTTTACTGCCCTGTTTTATTTATTTTCTGGTTATTTTGCTTTTATGTTTTTTGGGGTGGTGGAAACGACACCTGCCTTTGATGCAGGAGACCTGGGACCAAGTTGTGTCCCCGAGCTAGACACTTAACCCCTAGTTGCTACAGAGGCGTGCAACCTCTGACATTTCTAAATAGCAATTGGAAGTGACTTTGGAAGTGTCAGCTAAATGAATAACTGTAATTTAAAGCACTTTGAATGGCTTTGTTGTTGAAATGTGTTATACAAATAAACTTGCATACAGGCAGAAATTAAAGCTGTTGTGAGGACGTCAAAGCAGTGGACCACCGAGGCTATAGAGGAGCGTCAAGCGTGTTTGGACTGTACTGATTGGGATGTTTTTAGGACTGCTACCAACAGTCTGGAGGACTTTACTGATGCTGTGACCTCCTACATCAGTTTCTATGAGGGCAGCTGTGTACCATCACGCATCAGCATGAGACATTACAACGGCAAACCCTTGTTCACAGTCAAACTCAGACAGCTATGGCTGGAAAAGGAGGAGGCATTTAGAAGTGGGGACAGGCCTGGGTTTAAGAACAGGTTTAGCAAGGAGGTGTGAGAAGCTAAATGACTGTCCTCAGAGAGACTAAAACCCTGTAGTTCTTTCCAGCTTCCCCCCCTCGCCCTCTCACGCCATCTCAGAGAGGGTCGTCAACAGGAGGCAGAAACCCCGCAAAGGCCGGACTCTCCCCATCCACCATCCATCCACAGTCATTTTTAACACCTAACTGGAAACATGCCATGGTCCAGCCTTCTTCAAATCCGTCACCATTATCCCTGTCCCCTAAAAACCAAGGACCACAGGACTAAATGACTACAAACCTGTTGCCATGACCTCTGTGGTTATGAAGTCTTTTGAGAGCCTTGAGTCTTTTCCCAACCTAAATCCATCACAGACCCACTCTTGGACCCCCTGCAGTAGGACAAGCCTGACTCCACCTGTAGGTGGATCACAGACGTCCTGACGGACAGGAAGCAGCATGTGAAAATGGGAACACATGACTGACTCCAGAATTATCAGCACTGGTTCCCCTCAAGACTGCGTCATTTACCCTCTGTTCTTCTTCCTGTACACCAACGGCTGCACCTCCAGTCACCTGTCCGTCAAGCTCCTGAAAGAGGACACCATCCTTATTGGGCTCATCTCTGGTGGGGATGAGTTTGTCTACTGGTGGGAGATTGACCATCTGGTGACCTGGTCAGCCAAAACAGTCTGGGGCTGAACAAAATGGACTCCTTCCACTTCCTGAGGACCATCATCTCACAGGACCTCAAGTGGGAGCTGAACGTCAAGTCCCTCACTAAGAAGCTGCAGCAGAGGACGTACTTCCTGCTTCAGCTGAAGAAGTTCAGCCCGCCAAAGTCAGTAATGCTGCACTTCTACATCGCCATCCTCACCTCTTCCATCACCATCTGGTACGCTGTTGCCACTACCAGGGACAAGGGCAGGCTGTAGTGTATCGCTCGCTCTGCAGAGAAGGTGACTGGTTGCAATATTCCATCCTATCAGGACCTGTATTTCTCCAGGACTCTGAGGTGAGCAAGAAAGATTGTGGCTGACCCCTCCCATCCTGGTCACAAAATGTTTCAAACAATCCCCTCTGACAGGAGGCAGCGATCCATTAGGACCAAAACCTCGTGCCACAAAGAAGCTTCTTCCCATCTGCAGCTAGCCTCATTAACAAAGCCCGGATCCCCTACGAACCCTTTTTACAAATTCTGTAAATGTCTTTGCACATGTAAAGTTTTTTTCATATCACTGCAAAGACTGGCACGTTGGACATATTTGTTGTTATCTTTCTATATTTTTTTATTTTGTCAATTTATATGTCTCCCTTATAAGGGAAACAATCATTGTGTGTCTGTGCGTTTGTATTTCTATTATGTCAGGAACCGATAATCCAATCGTCTTTAAACGTGGTGGGTGTTTTGCTACGGACCCAAAGGAGTGCAGTGACACGTTTGGTACAATTTGAATATGTGACACATTCACAATTAATAAATATACTAGAGAACAGCGCAGAGGGGACCTCGGCAGCACCGACTGTGGGGAACGCTTGCAGGGATTATGCTGCTCAGCTCTGCCACAGCAAGAGTGGGGTACGCTCGCAGGGACAGGGCTTATAGCCTAAAATGTGGTAGTAAATTAAATGGAGTTATTGTCATCTCGCAGATTTGATATATGTTCAAAGGAAAAAAGGGTTTTATGAAGTTTTAAGGAAGCGCTGCATATCTTACAGTATCTTTGGCATTGTCGTTGTTGTGGTGGCAGCTCAGCTGACGGTGAGTGTCCTGTTTATTTCTCCTTTTTTTCAACCATTTTGTCTCCCCACCCTGCATGTAGTCTCCCTCTCTCTGCTCCTGAGCCCACACCTGCACCTTATCAGCCACCTCCCCTGCCTGTCACACCTGCCAGCAATCAACTTCGTCTCTGCCAGTATATCAACCCCAGTTCTCCACACAATCTCCGCTTGAACATCGTTGCTCCTGACCTGGTGCCACAGTTTATGCAAGGTATTCTGAAATCCGTAAATCGCTAATTCCCTGTTTCCTTGTGACTAATCCTGTCTGTCTGTCTGCCTTTGCCTCAGCCCCTTTTTCCCTAATAAACCTATTGCATTTGCATTTGGGTCCGTTCTGTCCTGATCACAGCAGCCGTGTTGTTTCCGTGTTATTAATACTGTAGGTCAGGGATCGGTAAATAAGTTTGGGTGTTTGGTTAGCTCAGTTAAGAACACAAGAACTAATGTGAAAATATTTTTTTCCCCTCTTCAACAAATTAACTACAAAGAGACTGTTTCACATGCTCACAATAAAGCGTGTGCTCGAGTACCATCCGCCATCAAAGTACCTATTTATTTATTTATGTATTTAATTTGGCCCGTGGCATGCCTAATGCCTACCACTACAGTAGGTAAAGCCAATGTGAGACGCACATTTTGAACTAACAGTGCAAGGAGGCATCACATCGGCCATTGTGAACAAGCACTGCACTAGTTTAGAATAGGGATGTCCCGATCAGGTTTTTTTGCCCTCGAGTCTGACTCCGAGTCATTTGATTTTGAGTATCTACTGATCCCGAGTCCCGATCCGATACTTCTATAATACTTTAAAAAAAGAATAAAGAAGAGCGAAAAAACAGATCCAGGATGTTCCTTATTTTTTATTTAATTCACCTTATTTTAACCTTCAACAACTCTGTTAACAAACAGTGCACTTCTGAGAGGTAGCTTGAACAATCAAGTAATAAATAACATACATTTTTCACTTTTGGACTTTAGTGCAACAGTAAATAAAAATAAAAAAAGTCTAAGATAAAAACAAATAGCACCTCAACTTAAAATACCCGTCAGGCATGTAAACAAATACAAAAATAAAAGATCCACAGTGTTTGCAAAGCGCATCTATATATATATATATATATATCTATATCTATATATATATCTATATCTATATCTATATATATCTATATATCTATATATATATATATCTATATATCTATATATATATATCTATATATATCTATATATATATATATATATATATATATATATATATATA
>JAPMOB010221587.1:11448-55968 GCA_029875015.1 Lepomis gibbosus | reverse complement strand
GATGATCTCCTTCTTTCTCCCCGAACACACCCCCCTCTCTCTCTCAAAAGGCAATCTCCCTGACATGAATGCCACCTTTTCCAAAATACTATTCTGCTTGGAAATAGTTACTACTACAAATAGAGCTCCCTGACAAAGGGTTAACTTTATCAAAAACTATGGGTGGGCAGAGGCAACATTTACACAGGCTAGTACTCACACTGCATCACTTTAATGGAAACACTCAGCAGTTTACGTAATCTCCTCGATATCAACCATTCTGTGGTAGCCTTCAGCCATGGTTTTTGTCCCTATACAATAACCATGGAGACGTTTTAAATTCTACAATTTCTGAGAATGAGCTGGATTATGGAGCAGCACTGTAGCAATGACAGATAATGGACAGCATTTACTTCCCACTGTAATTTTCTATGTCAGACCATGAGATAGATGGTAGTCAAATTAATCTTGAAGAGCACAAAAAGCATGTTTTGTTTTTGCCTCTGAAGACCACATTGAGCTATGTTCCTATGAAGCTATTGTGAACTAAATAACAAACTCAAAGTATTTAAGAAACACCCAGGAAATCAAAAGATCAATATGAGTTAAAAAACTATCCCTGAACAAATAATCATCAGCAAAGGTGTCCTTAAGGAGCCAGTATACTCCATGAGGATTGCCAGATGGTTGACTAGCCTCGGAAACCTCCTGTCCCCTCCCCTCGTCTTCCGAATCAATTTAAGACCACCTGAGGTTTTCCTTTCTTTTTTTCCTGCAACTAAAGGCAGGCAATAGACAAAAGATTGATACATGATATTTATGAAATAAACAAAACTAAATATCTGTAATGTTTGAAATATTTTGCCATGTATCCATCCAAAATGTGTAAACAAGGAGGAAAGCCCCTAAAGCTACGTCAGCGTGTAATAACCAAGTCCCCAGATAATATCTAGTCATGACACTGATATGTCTCCCAGCTCCAGAGACATCTGCTGACTGCCTCTACTAACAGGATCACATGACCCCACCATTCTCAGAAAACAGCTGTTACAGATAACGCATGATTCTTTTCTTCCTTTCCCACAACCAGCTCTTTAGAAAACGTGTAAAGTTTTAATGAATTGTGTCCATACTGCACAGGATGTCAGTGTAACAGCAGCAGGGCAGCTACTTACGCTGTGAGTAGAGCAGTATCTGCATCTCCAGCAGGGCGCAGGTGAACAGCTGAAGAACATTCTCCACCCCAAGCAGATTAAACATTTCACCGATGGGAAAGTCAAAGAGAGGCAGCTCAGATGTGCTCGGCCTCTGGCACACCACGGGCCCGTAGACGCCTGAGAACTTTAGGGACCGCCCGGAGGGCGGCTGGGGCACCTCATAGAGAATGTTGTAGATGTAGCTCTCCAGCGGGAGGGGCGGGGGCTGGGGGGATGTGACCGCCTGGTGAAGCTGCTGCAGCACCTTCCTGCAGGCCTGAGGGAAGGCCATGGGTGTTATCAAGCAGATGCACTTAGACACGTACAGCGTGTCACGACTGATGTCATACGAGTTGAAGCGCTGCAGACGGGAGATGGCGGGTGCAGCGTGGAGTATGGGACGAGGCTGGGAGTGTTGGTGTCGCTGGTCCTCGTGCCCTTGTGGCGAAGTTGGAGTGTGCAAGATGTCGTACTGCTCTGCGTTGTGCATGTGGTAAAGGGTCTGCATGGCGCTGCAAATCTGCTTACTGGTCACCTCTTCGAAGAAGGTGAGGGCAAAGCCGTAGGTCCGAGAACCATCCTCCCTGGTGATGATAAAGGAGTGGAACTGAGGCTCCCGAGAATCAGCTTGCGTCCTGAACGCCAGACCCTTTGGCATACAGAGCTGTGAGAGGACAGAGAGACAACATATCAAAGGCTTGAGAAAAGGTGAGGGGACTACATCAGAAATTAATTCATTGTTGAGAAGAGAAGTTATATGAGCTCATAATGTCTGCTCTTCAGAAATGTATCTATTTCATTCTCTAAATTAAAAAGTTATGGCTATACATTTTGGGCAATTTGTTTATTTACATTCTTTCTGAGAATTAGAAGAGAATCAATCAATACCACTCTCGTGCAGTAAGTACAGAGCTGGAAAGATGATTAGCCAAGCTTATCATAAAGTCTGAAAAGTGCGGGGAACATCTAACCTGGTTATGTCCAAAGTTTAGCACCTCTAAAACTCACTAACATGATGGATCTTATTTGTTTAACAAAAAGCTGTTTTGTTTTTATACCCAAACAGTTACGTAAAAATGACAATTTGAGGTTTTAGAGAGAGTTATGTAATGTAAATACTAATACGACTAGCCTGGCTCGCTACAAAAGTTGTTAAACCACACAACTCCCTCTAAAATCACCACATTGTTTTTAAACACCTGTCAAACAAATAACATATATTTTGTTAAAATATAATTAACACATATATTATGTTAATTAGTGCACTTTAGAGGTGATGGTAGGTTTATTTTTTACCTTTGGACAACGCCAGGCAAGCTGTTTCACCCTGTTTCCAGTCTTCATGCTGAGCTAATTGCCTCCTCATTCTAGCTCATAGAAAGAAAGCATATTTCCCAAAATATTGAACTATTCCTTCAACGGCTCTAAGCAAACTAACAAAATAAGCTACTGATATTTTCCTTTTATACATGTTGGCATAACAGCGGAGCACAGTTGAATGTATCAAACACCAACTCTTTTTATGTGATTTTTCATATATTTGCCGCATCATGATACAAAGGATAACTATTCATTTTCTGTGATCCTGACATCAACCCCATCAATCAGCCATACCTTTTAATAACGATTAAAGGACATAAAGAAAATGTTGTATGACTAAAGAGATCCTACCATGCCCACTGCATCCTGGTCAAATGGGTTCCACTCGACATTGTCGGGAAAATGTGCTAGAACTTTGGATTTAAAGGTTCTCCGCAAGGGACTCTGCTCAAAATTCTCACCTGAAAGTAAAATAAACAGAGGGAAGAGCAAAAACAAATAGAGGGCAAACAGTTAGCACAAATTTCCTGATTATAGTGGGGAAGCAGAAGAACAGTCTGATAAGAAGCAGGTTAACAGTGCCAGACGCAACTCCGGAGGAAAGAGCTAGTCAGCATATTTGTCTTGAGAGGAAGATTGTATTGCATCATGTAAAGCTGCCATCTGCATTCTGCTCTAGAAAGCAAAATAAAATACTCAAACAGGAAGCATTCAATACTCCAAAATAGATTATTTATCAGAGAGATGGATCTTGGATAGATATGCATTTTAATGCTTCTAGACAGCTTTAATGGCAATACAAAGGGAACGCACAAAATAATCAATCATAGAAAGCACAAACTGAGTTGATTTGAACCCAGAGTAAAGCAGAAGTGATGCACACACCAAGGCAGTACTGAAAAGTCATTCAGAGTGTAGGGGGAGAGTAAACATTGACCAAGCAATGCCGGCGCAGGCAGCACTGGATTTGTGTGTGTGTGTGAGAGAGAAACAGAAGCAGTGATTGTCAAACATCAACTCATTGTTCAGCTGCTGCTGAAAGATGTAAGGGAGAGGGAGGAGGGCGAAAAAGAAACCAGGAGGAGAGAAATCAGTGTGTGCAAAACAGAGAGGGCAGGTCTGCACATCTGGGCAGAAAAACAACTGCAAGAACTCAGAATTTGAAGTAACAAAAGAGGGCTGCTGAGGGGGGAAAAAATCAAAACAAGGTGTGCCAGGTTAAAGGTTGAAGCATTACAGCTGAGCTCAGGTTAAGAGAGGGGAGGTGTGTGTGTGGTGGGAGTGTTACCTTCAACTGCCAAATTTCCTCTGGCCCCATCTCTGAATTTAGTAGCTTCTATATACTGGCATAAAGCTACACAACAAATAAAACAAAAATATAATTAAAAGCCTGGTTCTGGATGGGTAGCGCATCACTTCTCAGTTTTTGTGCAAACACATCCTGACAGCTCTGCTCTGACGAACAAGCTGCACACAGACACAGGACATTATCGTGTCAGGTGGGTATGCTAATTCGAGCCAGCTGTGGGGTTATGATACAAGGCTACAGAGATGCTGTGTTATAACGTTTCCTCCTCTTCTAGAGATCATGCAAATCCATAATACTGCTTGTATTGGTTACATTCTAACCACAGAGAGTTTGCAGCCATGCTAGCAACTCTGCGAGGCTGTGTTAGGCTAATGACAGCATGCTAACATGGCCCACAGTGACAAAGCCATCATGCTGATGTCTTTGATGTTCACCAGCGTAGTTTAGCATTTTAGCATGCTAATTTTAGCTAATTACCACTGAACACACGCGTCATGAGTTCTGCAGGTATTTAGTTTTTGGCCAATGTATTGGGCAAACTGAAATTTTGACCCGATGACGGCACTAGTTGAAAAGTTAAGGTAGCAAAATTTTTCTTACGTCATTATAAAAGCTGTTATTTCAGGATAAGGTGGGCAATATGCTGTATCTTTCTTACTGTCAAACAAGAACAGTGCTTAGACTTCTGTTCATTTCTTACTGTCAACAAATCCAATAAAAAGACCAAAATGGACAATGAATTGATCTTGAAAAAGTATTGTCTGTGTAGTCAAAGAGTGATGCGATGTCTTACTCCTCTGTGAGGGCTCCATTGTTGTGTAAAAACATTTTTTAAAAACACCCTGAAGAGTCACATTGGTGCACTGCCTGACATGTTTCTTTATTATATGGGTACTGTGGTTTATTAGTTAAGTATTAATCTTCCTTTAGTCCCCAACAGATGCGCTATTTACTCTTATTTGAGTAAACTACAGTGCCCTGCTGTTTTGGGGAGTTACTGATTCTGTGACCTGTTTTTATATGTATTTCTTCAGGAATTAATGCGCACTGCCATAATTGAGCTAAGAAAGCTGGAAATTGAGAAACCAGCCCATTCTTGGTTTTGGTCTTTTTAAGGAATTTGCTGACATAGAAAGATATAGAGTAACGTTAGCCTCATACTCATAATTTACCAGGTGATATGCACATAGCACAAGTATTTTACATGTTGTGACATTTCAACAGTTTGCCCTTTTAATCTCACTTTGAATAAACATCTGAAAGTGAATCCCATCAGCAGACAGTCATTGGGTTCACTGAGTAAATGGCTGGTCTTATATTGCAGACTGTCTTATTGCAGATCCCAGAGCTGAGTTAGATTATCTAACATTTTACATTAAAAAAATGTAAGGTTTTTTGCTTTCCTCTTCATGCATGACATTTGCCAAACAACAATGAATCAGTCCTGCTGGCAGAAATGCCCATTCATGCAGCATGTCAAAGCCAAATGTGAGCTGTGTGACACATGCCATCGATGCTTTCCTAGTTGCACCACATCCCCTTTAAACCAAAAGGGCTCTCAGGCTGATGTGGCCTGCGAAATGTGAACTAGGACTTTCCTCGCTGGACTTTTTGTGGACTACATAGAGACAATGATTTTTTAGTGCACTTTCAGTATGACTCAGTAGTGACACATACAAACACACACGCACACACACACACACAGGGAGATGAGAAATGATGACTCTCTCAATTCCCTTCCCTGATGATTACATTAATTCTCTCTGTTGCATGTGTTTGCACAAGACACTAACGTTTCATCTTGGAAAGCATTCACTGAGAATCCTAGTCGATATTTTGGGGATGTTCTGTCTTTATTCATGTAAGAGGTTGGTTGACAATATCTGAGTCCAAATGTGTATCTGTGTATCGGTGATTCAGCGTCCCCTTAGCAAGCCTACAATAGATCATAAGTATAAGAGCATAAGATTCTTAAGGACAGTGAAACGAATCCTGGCAAGGGAATAAAAGTCTTAAGAATTATGTGGTTTAATCTGTTGGTTACTTTCATATTCAAACTGCCCACAGGGAAGAAACTAGGCCAGGAAGGCAACCCAGACTATAAAAACATCAGCAGCCAAAGATCAGTGAGATTATGATGACTGGAAGGGATGGGAAAATTTTCTTATCATTCGATGTTGACCCGAGAATTGACGTTTAATCACCATGTTTAAATGCGTAGAACTGTTTTTAATGACTTACGTCAAAGAGGATAAAAAAAACCTCATAAAAACAACTTCCGTTTTTCATAAGCTTGTGCATGTAGGTCAAATTCCAAGAGAGAGTGAAAACAGACATGGAGCACAATGACGTGACTGAAGCTGTTTATAAATTCAGTCTCAGCAAAGTATTGCAATAACGCAACAAACATCTGGAAGACTCTGGCGGTGGAGCAAGTTCAAGGCAACGTGTTGCTTTACTCGATCAGAATTTTAAGCATCATGGCTGAAGGGCATGTTCAATTTGCATAACTCACATCCACCATCTGCACACAGCAGGCCTCTACACTACTACAGGGAAGTTTGTTGATTGTGAAAACCATAAAGTAATTATCACAGAAATTTGCAGGAAGCACATTACAGAAACCTTAGTGAGCACGACACACTCCCCTCTGACATGAAGTAAAGAAAACAGTGTTTTCATAAGGATAAATCATTATTAAATAACTTAAATGATTAGAATAACTGAACAAAAGGTTTCCTCTGAAGTGTCACTCAGTTTGACTGGACTATTGTGATTATCTATCTATCTGAGAAAACAAAAGATGACTAGACAAGAGAGAATGTCAGACGAACTGTTATTATATTGTACTATTACGTCATTTCAAAACATTTTTATGCCTTTATTAGTGACAGTAGACAGATGGCAGGAAAAAGGGGACTTTGTGGTTTAAGGTCAGTGTTATAACTGCTAAGCCACAGGGACACCCCAAACCAGGCCATATTAAATGTTAAAACTGAAACTGTATTTCTGAAAATGAAAAAAAGGAAGGTGGATATATACTGAAGTTGATTTTTTTAAATAGAAAAAAACTTTATGTAAATGTTAAAACTAAAAGCCTAGATGCACAAGCTACAATGGGAAAGTGTAATATGAAAATGAAAACAAAAGCATATCTAAGAAAATTGGGAAAGTGACAGGATATTTTGCTTTTAGTTTAAATTCTGGTACAACCATAGTGTTGCAGGCCTCAACTATAACAGCTTTACTTATACTATTTTCTGGGACAAAAAAATTAAAACTTCAAATTTTATTTTTGAAAAAAAGATGATGACATTGTACCTTATCTTTATTTTTCACACAGGATGACCTGGTTTATCACAGTTTTCTGCCTTTTCTTGCTCAAGTGCACAGCTGGCTGAGACTACACAGGTGTTCCTTTAAACCAACATCTTCACCTGGCAATTAGTGCTAATTACAAGCCAACAGGGGACTGTGTTCTTCAGCATGAGCAGCAACAAACTCTCCTGTAAACATTTTCTTAATCAGATTTTTTTTAACAAATAGACCATTATGGCACGAGAGTGTGGACCGGTAGTAGTGGGAGTAGAGTGTCACTGAGCTCTGGCTCCTCGCCGTTTTCCCTCGTCATGTAAGCCAGGGACCACCCACAGCTCTGATCCCCTCCTGTGCTCGTACACCCTCACACCTACTGTAGCATAGCCCACTAGGCTCAGACATAGAGGGACGTGCCTCTCCGACTAGAAAGCTATATCTTCAAACACGACTCGACTTGACTGCCTGCAGCAGAATGTGATGAGGACACTGCTAACGCTTCAAAATAGCTCAGCGGCGAAAAACATCGACACTTATTCCCCCCTGAGGACTCGGCACTGACAGAACACAATAGCTCACTCTCAGCTCATAATCACAGATTTCACAGCTTATACTCCCAACAGAGATAATATGGGTTTTCTTTTTAAATAAAAGGTCAGTATTTCACTAATAGTTTCACAGATTTTTTCACATGTTACAGTGTGGGAAAGGTTCCTCAACTGGCACTTCGACCTCGCTGTCGTTCCTCATCAAGATCAGGTGGTTAACACCACTTACAAGCAAACTGCCAAAATAAAAAGTGGGTAACTAAAGGAAAATATAATATGTCAAGGAAATCCTTTAATTACACTGGACCTGTTGTCAGCCCACATATTATAGCTCAGCACATTAGTCTCAAACAGCCCATTTAGAAATGCAAAGGAGAAAAAATACAGGAAATTATTGTTTTGCCAAAGAACCTGTGAAAACACCTAGTTGAGAACATAAAGGAAGAATGATAACCCCTTGTTGGCAAAGCAAATGATGTTAACCTGCATATTCCTCAAACTCAGAAATTTATCTTTTTATATCTGGATTACTAATTACGTAGGCAGCATATTCTGTGTTCAGTGTTGCAAAAATGTCAATTTAGTTGCCAACCTGGTAATGTTACATTGCTCAAACTAAGTCTTACCGACACTATGAAAACAAACTGCTTTTCTGAATCTGAGGTTATACCGATGACATTAGATCCTTTTATTGTAAGTATTTAAGTCTTCATAACAAGCCATTTTCACAGTGCACAGTCATACAAGAAAGAGAACAGGTGTCAGTATTACAGCCGTTATTACTATTACCATGTGCACCTGTGCTTTCCCTACTTTGACGAGTCACAAAATCTGCGGTGAAAAAGGCAAGTAAACATTTTCTGATGCTGTTCAAAGTTTGTTCACGTTCATAATGTCTGTAGACACGGCAGTAAAAAGAGATCAACATGTCGACATAAAGTCAGTGTGGTTAAAAAAAATCTAAAAATACAGATGGGCCTTCAATTGTGAACTTGAAATAAGAAACAAAGACGTCTATCACATCTAAAGCTAACAGGAAGCAGCTGCAAATGAAAAATCTTTAAATGATTCAAAAATTTGAAGTAACGTGACAGAGTGTCTAACAAAACATCTGTGAGCAGCAGTGGGACACAGGACTGCAGAGAAACCTTACCTTGTCTTTTAGACAAGAATATGCAGGTTTACTTACTCTGCCATGACGGGAAAGAATGTAAACCTTCACCAATCAGGAGCACATCTAAGTGGCTGACAGCCATCATCAGTGCTGTTCCCTGTTCGGATAAGACTTATCCGAACAGGGAACAGCACTGATGAGCAATAGATTACGTTTAGCCAGGAAAGACACATCACTCGCCCGGGAATGAAAATGATCAAATAAAAAACTCAGGAGTTTCCTCCACATTAAATTTAACTTGAATAAAGCAACTATCAAATAAATACCTAGAATTAATTCAACAATGCTATGTTAAGCAGGTAAATGATCAGGGTTTCAGCGAAAAGACAAACATGCATGTAGTTTTATCATTAATTGTTGTTTATCATCATTGCGTTTCAATATCCACAGCGTTGTACCTGCGACTTCGCATCAAAGAGACAGATATTTTCTAATGCAGTACTTTTGTATTGACGATCAAACCGGGAGAGTTTCATGCTGATCCAAGTGGTAGAAACGCTCCAACTGTGAGTCACCAAACATTGTCTATGGGGAAAATAAACGGGACCTTTACTTCTAAGAGCAGCGGTGCTAAAATGGCTCCTTACCTCTCAACTCTGTGATGAATTGCTAAACAAAACGTTTAATCTACAATAAAACTGATCACTAGTCACAGCGATTATTTCCGTACTTGTGGTCAAGATCAAGATAAACTGCAGCTTTAAAGCCCTGTGAAATTTCTAATGAGTCATTCTAAATGTCCCCGAATCATTTTTAAGCAAATTTTTAAAAACACTGACAGGAGACCCTTTACAGGGGCCATAAATAAACATTGGAAATATGAAAGCCCACATTATGCATTTAAAGCCAGCTTTCATGTTGAGCCATTCATCCTCATTTGTTTGCCAAGTAGGACTGTGGGAGAGGCTGCCTGGGAAATTCAAAAGGATATTTAGCATTTGAATAAGTGGAGCCTGTCTGCGAGTGCACTTATGTCCCTCAGCTCCCCCGGTTTCCAGTGTGGCCTGTGAGGCTACAGTGTCATACATATGCTAATCAGGTCCTCACTCTGCTGCTGAACACTGTGCTTTAAGAAAGTTTTGGTAATTTCTTTGTTTTTCACTGTACATGAAACAGCATTTGTTGTGTAGTTTTGTTAAATTACTGGAGAAGAGTTTTGATTTAGCTTATTCTTCGCACCGTGTATCTATCAACAGCCAACAATTTTGTGTGCAAAGTTTGAGGCAAGGTTGCTTTAATTCCTTCTAAATGTTTCAAATTATTGGGAATATAATAACTGAATAATGTTCCATAGTCCTGTTTTGTTCGAAAACCTAAAGATTTTCATGCAATTACAAAGAAAAGCAACCAATTTAAACAATTGAGAAGCTGCAATCAATGAATGTTGGCCATCCCAGCAACAAAACAATGACTTTATTAAATGATATTGAAAATACTTGACAGGGCATTTTCTATCAACTGACTCATCGATAAATAGATTATAATTTCCTTGTTCTATCCGACCATCAGTCCAACACCCAAAGATTTTAATTGTTTCAATTCATTTGGTGTCAGGTGACTGATTGATGGACCAACACATTTCTGGTATTCAAATATTTTTCAAAAGGTAATTGGAAAAGAATCTGCTCTCAGTATCATCTGCAACATTAGCGCTATAATTGTTTTCACATATTTACAGTTTCGTTCACCCAAACTGGATTCGTTTCCCAGCATTGGTATTTTCCGCTTAATCCATCCACATGTGAACATTACCAAGCATGTAAAGTCTTTATTATTTTATTGTGAAAAAAAGACAGAATGATCCCATCCCAAGTAAAGATTCAATATGACACAATGACACTTTCATGCCACCAACAACGGAAAAAACTTGTGTTTTTGTTTTCATTTTTGAATTTAAATGAAAAGGAGCTCCTCTGTATACCAACAGCAGATATTTTGCTGACATAATCGTATGTAACCTATAACGATGGAAAATCCACACCATTTCCTGTCTCAAAACTGAAAGTTGATAAGGGTAAGCTCTTAACCTCTTTCTACAGTAAACAGCAGCGAGGTGCAAGTAAGTAGAACAGCTTCAGTAATGTCTGACCACAAAACCCCAGGTTGTAATGCTGTGCAAGCTTTCACTAGGTTACAAGGCCTAAAAGAACCCCTATCACCCATCTAATGGCAGATCTATGACAACAGGAAAAATGTTATTCCGTGAGAAGGGAAGCCGATATATGGGGCTTCACAAAATCTACTAATTTATGTCGTCTGCATATGGCAAAAATGAACACGGTGTTCACACAGCTGATAATGCTAGTGTCTGAGAGTTGAACAACAGCTGCTGTCTAACCAGCTGACACAAAGCCACGTTTTGAAGAATGCTAATCACACACACCAGCGTTTTCTCTGTTCACACTCGTGCAAGGCTGACATTGAGGGGAAACCACTGTGGAAAGATGGAAAAAGACGCCTTTCCAGATTAAACTGCATTAGCACAGACATGGCCTTATTCTGGATATACATGTGCTCAGCTCATGATTGTGTTTAAAACAGAACAGTGCTTAGACTTCTGTTCATTTCATATGTTTTGGGCAAATTTGAACTCTAAACAGGAACTTGAATTAAAGGAAGCAAAAATAGGAAGTACAGGGATTGAGATCTTCTGGGCAAGTTATTGCTTCAAGGAGGAAAGAACTTGCTTACAGCAGCCGACTCTACAGGCCTCTCACTACCCGCTGAGTCACGATAAATCACACAGAGAAGCAAGAGATACAACAGACTCTTCACTAAAGCCTATTAATCACTGTGTTGTGAACAGCAGTTGACTAAAAACGTGTAAAAATGGCTGAACTAATAGGATTGTTGTCTAAAACCAGAAGAGTACAGCAGTAGTGACCGGGTTAACAAGAGCTTATACACCTAAACACAGTTGCTCACAACAGGCTTAAGGCCAGCGCATGTTAGCAGATTTGTACTTGAATAGTTTGCCTGACTGAAGCATATCAACCGTCAACATGAGTGAAAATGTGATCCTTTGTGAGATACATAACATTTGAGTGTAAATGGATCATTATGCAAGTACATAATTTGAGTTAAAACTAGTTTATATCTTTGTAGACCTGTTTTTTCCCTTTAACATTGAGAGTTTCTCTAAGGATATTAACTAGCAGCGGTGTTGCTGTGGGAAACCCTGACATTATTTAGCGGGGGAAAACGCTGGTGCTAGGCATTTACCGAAATGAAAATGCTTGGCCGAAGCCAAAACCCAAATATGATGAAAAACTCCCCCGAATACTAAACAAGGTTTTTTACATTTTTCTCCATTTATTTTGCTTTTTTTCCCCATTGCATAAATTAAATAGTCAAAATGTGCTTTTTACTCAGTGTTTCCCACAGGATTTGGAGAGACTATCATGGGTGGGTCAGAGGTCCGAGAGGGTCCGGTAAAGTAAATTACATGTGTCTATTTACTTTTAATGAACACATATAATATGTTTTATACTTCAACTAATCTTATTTCCATACTGTATAGACACCCTACTTTGAAAACCTGACATTGTCACATGTGTATCCTCGCGCCAAATTCATCAAGTCAGACCCAATTTGATATATAATGTTGTATGTGGTTCTCATTTTGCGCAACATGAAGACTTATTTGCCTCTCTTCAGGTAGGACTTGTGTCTTTGTAAAGAAAGGAAATGACAGGATAAAGTCGCTAACGTGCTTGTCAGCTCGCACTGGTCGATTTCAGATATTTACATACACAGACACAAATCTTCAATGTCAAAAGTCTAAACACTATTACTACACAGCTCCCACATCCAGTGATATCTTCCCAAAGGACACAAATACTCAAGACTAAGGTGGAAGTACTTTAGGGCAAACTATATTGGCTACACAATTCCACAAACCACCTGTCACAGAAAACCAAAAGCCTATATTTCATTCACAGCTGTTTTCAATAGCAGTGGTTAAGAAGGCAATGACATTTAAGAATAATATTTTTCCAACTCTCAGCATCGTCCACAGTTTGTAAACACAGCATTGTATCCATTAATATATTTCAGTAGGAGCATAAATTTTTCAGTCTTTCACTATTCGATTCAAAATCAAACGTCTTGTTTTGTCCACAACCCAAAGATATTCAATTTACTGTCTTAGAGGAGTTAAGAAACAAGAAGATTGAAGAACAATCAAAATAGTTGGCTATTAATTGAATAGTTGCCTACTAATTGATTAATCGTTGCAGCTGTGCTGAAAACAATATAATTTTTGTAAAAAACTTAAAATCCACATGGGTTGTTCATCATGTGAAACTTCTTCCCCAGTACCTCTCCAAGACCCGGTCTGGGTTCAAAACACAAAACTGTCAAACAAATAAGGAAAATAACAGGAGCCTTTTGAGAGAAGTCATTTATAATTTTTGGAATAAGACAAAATGGATGTCTTTGTTAGCGCCTGCTCTTTCCAGATGAAATGGTATTATACCCTGTCACGTGCTGCCTCTGTGAGTTGTCATAGCTACCCAACCAGCTTGACAGAACGACCGATTCACCGGATTTTTAAAAACGTCTTTGTTCTTTTTCGGGAATTTGCTTGTCACATTAACAAATGGACTCAGTATCTTTATCATTTCTCAGAATCCAGAAGATGGTAAACCCAAGTGTTGTCTCCAAGTGTGTCTTAATCCAACAATGCTGTTAGACTGCCCAGCCCCACTGACTGATGCTAAAACATATTCCCATTTTTGACCAAATGTGTGTTTGTCTTGTGCGTTTATAAGAGAAAAAACGACACTTTTGCCATGCCAGTTCATGCTCAGGGCTCAGACTATCCAGGGTCTCTGGACAGACCAGTTTTCCATGCAGATACAGATGCAAATCCTCTCTCTTGTAATCATAACACATGCTCTTGCAAGCAAAATCAAGAGAAAGAGTCACAGTCCCAGAATAAAACAGGAGCCAGGTGTGTCACAGCCTATTGTACTGTTATAAGACGTTTAAGATATTTATATAATTGTTTGTAAAAGGAAGGGTGTGCCCTCTAAGGAGGATACTTGCATGCACAGTGTGGATCTCTGGTGGATGCAGAGGGTATCAGGGGCTTTCTACATTTTTTGCCCTCGGCCATCTGACAGGTTAACCTGTCCATGTATGTTGCTGCCATGATACCTGATCTCCTATAAATGACAGCTAGGGAGCCACAATGACAACATCTTCAAATGTGATTTAACATCCTATTTCGGCATCAATGTCTGGATTAACTGTAAGAAAAGTGTTGCTCACATGAAATATTTATTACTGCGCAGTACAAACGTGAAAAATAATTTTTATACGCAGCGTATTCAAATTAGTAGGGAATCAATCGACAACCATTTAATTAGGATTCACGTCAGTGCGTTAAAGAGACACAACAAGCCAGTAATCCTTTCGCTCCTCATCGAGCATTACAGACAGGCTAAGAGGACATGAGCTAGGCCTATCGTTATGTCCGCTGTGTGTTAATCTGTGCTACTTTTTGCTATACGAATAAATAAAATACAGACACGTTAAGATGCATTACATATTAAATAACAACGCAGACCTGATGTTACAGCTAACACCCCTTCCTTCCTGCCTTATTTGCTTACAGCATCAGCCCGACATTAACCCCTATGGCTGCCGTGCTTACCGGACAGTTCGTCGGGTTCCAGCCCGCTTTCGGTGTCGAGTCCGCAGATCACAAAATAATCTGCGAACCTGCAAGAACCGGAGCTGAAGCCGGTGGTCATGTTGAGACTGGTCCAGTGGTTCCCTTATCCCCTCAACAGGGAGCATATTAAAGCAACTGGGAGAAGTGATTTCTCTCTGCCATCACGGATGCTACGTTTCTGCGAAGCTGGAAAATCAGCACCGATACGAAGTTAAGCTGCTCGGTTAACAGCAACGGCCATCAGACACATCCAGCGATCCTTCACAATAAAACGTCGTCGCCGCAAATTTAAACTGACTAAAAACTTTAATTTTGCATCAAACTGCAAAAGTAATACGTCAAACTGTCACGTAATATGTGGTGATATCTGTACGCAGCCTTTGAAAAACTTTAATTTAATTATAATAAATAAATGCATAAATACATCTATAAATCTACAAGTAAGAAAAAGTCAGCCATACCGTTCACTGGTTACTGGTTGGAGATTAAAATGTACACTGTAGAATTCTGTAAAATGTCAAATTAATCCTCCTGCTTATAGCACATTGCACACACATACCAAAACCCAGTTAATTTGTTGTATCTCTACTGTTTTCATGCAATTTGTGTTTTATTTTGAAAGAAAATTCCATAATTTCCGGGTTTAGTGTAATTATCTCTGGCTTTACCATTTACACATCCATAAAAATCAGAGCGTTGCAGTCGAAATGCATTGTGGTCTATCAACAGCACCACAACTGTAACCATCTGCTTTAAATCTATTAAGTAACACCAGATTGATACTGTTTGTGTAAAAACCTGACAGGTATTGTTCTTAAACTGGTCAGAAGCCAAAGTACCACTACAGGTTTGTGCAGTTTACTTCCAGGGAAGAATCAAAATTTAAACCTGTGTTTTTTTTCATTGGCCCTTTAATAGATGAGCAGAACATTGTTAGAAAAAAGTGTAGGGTGTATACAGTCTATGGGTGTAACACATCTGTAAAATCTTCACAGAGAACTGTGCTTATGTAATAATGAATGTTAAATACAGAAAAGTATATAATGGAGCAAAATGTGGGTCATCTTAATTAGCTTTACTCTTTGAAGAGTTGTATTTGTTGTGTTTGGTCATCCATACTGGATTCAAATGTATTTTGTTTTACAGATCAACAAAACAAGTTGGAGTATTGAGCTCACACACCATGGCGTCAAAAAGAACAAAACATTTTACTATCACCAAGTGAGGTTCATATTTTCCTATTAGTCAACCCAATTCACCAGCACCTATCTAATTTAGACAATGCCATTGCATTCAGAGAAGAAAACAAAAAATTATGTGCAAATGTACATAGTTTTTGTCATGTCTTTCAATGCTCAGATTTCTTTAAATGTTTGTTTTTACAATTGACTTAAAGTCCTTTAAAACATGCTTAAATGTAAAGTTCGCCTGATTAACACATTAACATTCACACTGCAGTCATAGTACAGTTTGTTAAGAGTAAATGGGTAGATGCCATGTTCTCTGAACAAACATTTGCTTATTAGGTATGTTACAATATCCCCACCTGGTGGAACTTAACTCTCACTCTTGTTTTGTGAGACTTGACATGTACAGTATCTATGATGACATCTTACTGGTTTAATAAACACACTAAAGGCGTCAACTCAGCATTTATTTGGGCTATAGAGCCAAAAGTTTTTATGTGTCATTGAATTTTGCTGCATGCTCTGCAAAGGAGGACCCTGTGTATCTATGAGCTGAATAAAGTATTACTAGGAAACCCAGAGTCTGAAGAAAAGTTTATTTTCATCATTTATAAATCAATTTTGTTAGTTTTGTCTCTACAACAGGCTATAATGTGCTGATAGTCTGCAGCATGATTAATTAAACATGCTACAGATAATTATGTACTAATAACTTTAATGATTCAATAAATATGAAAAAAACATACATTTTTTTAGTAAGAACAGAAATGTGCAATCTGTAAACACTTCATACTGCAATACATCACTGCTCAATATACAATAATACTACTTTTTGAAATGTCAACAGAAGGTTACACATGAATGATCTCACTATAGCTTTGAAACGCCAAAAACAGCAATTTTGGCGTTTGAGTTTATAGTATATAATATTTAGTGTGAAGTTTAGATACACTAAATAGAGAGGGGGGAATCATTTTCATGTCATCATCATCATGTCTTGACAGATTTTGCATTATGGAGAACTAGCAAGACTTTAATCTAATTTCTATTCAAATATTAAGTATACAATTTTTATCAACCGGTTTATAGCATTTACCACTTGACTTAACCACCTTAGGGAAGACAACAGTGCACCTCAAGTACAACCATAAATACAACCTAAGAGTATCTGACTGAAGTAGCATTATTTCCTGCTACAAAAAGTACTGACATTAACATCCTCATACAGTACAACCGCTCAAGTTTCACATAAATTGATGCTTATGTAGTCATTTAAAATCTGGGTTTGAGAGATTAATAATCTGACAGTAGTACACAACAATAAGACATTAAAGTAAAAACAATCTCAAAATACACCAATGTGCAATTTTAAGAGATTAAAGAAAAGTCTGTCGAATAAGTCACCTGCATGTACATTCACTGCATCAACATCTCTGGTTAATGTCCAGAAAGTTTTTAAGCAGCAGCAATAAGTTACTGTGGTACACAGGCAAAAAAAAAACAAGTACTAACACCAAAAGGGAAAAAAATCTAAGGTTTTGCTAGCAGACATAATTAACCACTGAAAACAATTTAAAGAACATCAACTAACAACATAAATTATAATACATTTCTCCCGATTAAGAAAGGAGCAGTAACAAGCAAGGTAAGGCTTGGATACGTCAGTCGGTTGGCAGTCTAACTGAGGGCAATGGTGTTATCATCCATTATATTGACATCATCTCCAGTTTATGGATTTTGCATTTTACCACACATAAATCTGTTGTGTTGACATTATCTATGATCACTTCCTAATGAAAAATACACATTTGAATTGGGCGATGCTTGGAGTTCGACATCCCACAGTTTGGATGTCCTGTGAGGAAATATTACATCAGTCTGTTCTTTACAAGTTACAGTGGCAAAGAGCTGCTTTAGGCTGCCGATATGAACAGAAGTGGGTGAAAATAAAGAGAGCTGTTGTGTAGTAGTGGATCCAGGCAACTTTCGAGGAAGAACATGGGAACCCCCCCCCCAAAAAGTAGCACTCACTAACACCAGTCATTTAATTTTTCTTGTCTACAGTTTCATTCTGTCCTCACACCACAGACGTTTGCCGAGGCAAGCACCAGGTATCAAAATGCAATTTTTAAAAACTAAAACTCACGTTCAACATTAGTGCAACAGTTATTGCTGTGGTGGTGCACTTCATTAGGTAGAAATTAGACACAAGCATCTTAAAATAAATATTAAAAAGGGTGTGGAACTTAAAAGGTGCTACAAACAGGATTTAGTAATCAACATGCTACTGAAAAAAAGGTGTTACATTTATAAAAAGATCTTTTGCAACAGCCTCAACAAAGTACTGATGTTTTCTAGCAAGAGAAGAGTGAAAAGCAGCCATATGGAACAACTGTATCAGAATAATGTGTTTTACCTTAACATCCTACAAGTAGCACCTTTAATTGTCTGGCAATAATCATACAATAATGAGCCTTAAATAAAAAACAAAAAAACGCAATTTCTCTTATTTACAAGATGTGCCACAATCAACAACATAATTCACAGAAACAGAAAAACTCATGCAAGCAGCGGCCAGTTTATACTTAACATCAGGAAAACCCACCACTGCATCCATTTTCTGGTCAGTGAGTCAGAGATTCTCCCACCAGCAGCCTTGTGTGAGACTGAGCAACTTGAGTGACAGCTGCGCGTTCCTGAGCAGAGGGAAGGGGATGTCGGGATCAGCCAGCAGATGAGGTGCTGGGGTGTTTTAGGCGCTCTACTCTAGTTTCTTCTGCAGCTTTTTCTGGAAGCAGACGGGGAGGATCGAGAGCACAGCGAGTACACCGAGCACAGCCAGAGAGTTCCAGGACACGGCCTCCCCTGCTGTGGTCAGTTTGTACAGTGTTGTACCTGCGTTGATTGCTACAAAGGATGGCGGTGCCACTCCTGCAAATCAGCACGGTTGAATACAGGTGAGTCGGTGACAACAAATGATACCAAAATATGACACAGCAGAAGGGACAGACAGTCTTACCGAGAAACGTGCCAATGAAGAAAACTCCCAAAGGCACATTGATGACAGGTGAAGTGATGTTGATGAACCAGTTGGGAAGGAAGGGAGTTATCCTCAGGAAAATTATGTAATTGATTAAATGATCTCTATGTTTGTCAACCTGCCAGCAAAAAAGGCATACGAACAATGTTTCTTAAGTCATATGACATGAATTAGCAGTGTCTTAGCTACACTAATACAAAATAAGTGAAGTATGTAATCATCAGTTTTTATTGACACTGTGTCAGAGAAGTGTAATAAAATAGTATCAGTACCTTTGACATTATAGCAATTTCAGTAACAATTATATAATATTTTAAAATACCAGTTGTTCTTTTTGGTAAAATCAACTTCAGCCTAGAGCTGGGCGATACAGCCAAATATGTTACGATAAAAAAAACATCATATCATTCGATATCAATAATTATGACGATAAATCTCAAATCTTTCTTTCTTTTTGCTCCTGAGTGAAAGTTGAACAAACCACATGGTTAATTGTGGTTTTAAACTTTATTTATGGTCAGAACATGACCACAGTTGATGCCCAACGATTACTTAGCAAACCTGAGGTAGAAGAACATTCAAAACAATTATGATGAAGTCTTTTTTTCAACAAATATGCATGATTAAAATTAAGTAAAACATTTTTTCAGTCCCTTTTCATCAACAAAATAAATATCTATAACATATAAGAGAAAAAATAAGTGCTAATTAATTTGTTATTCAAATTAAATCAAACATTTGCTGAACATTTTTTATATTGTTATTTATAAAAAATTACATCACAATAATTATCATTATTGTTATTGTTATTACTATTATTGTTTTATTGCTCAGCCCTACTTCAGCCTTCAAAAGTCCCTGAATTACTAGCATTCATAGAGTGTCAAAAAAAACTAGACAATGTAAGCTACACAACTGTGGGCTTTACTGCCAAGCTACTGTCTTGCAATACATTAGACTGCACATTTGGGTCTTACAACATGGCAATTGTGTGTGTTTAATATGAAACTCAAACAAAAATTGCTCCTAAAAATATACCTTCAACTCACAGCATGTTTTCAGTTTCTCCTCTTACCTGCTGGGACCATTTCTGTGCTCTCTCTGTGAGATATTTGTAGACCATGGGTCTGCCCACCAGATATGACAGCATATAGCAAAAGGAAGCACCCAGGCCAGAGCACTACAAACAGACAAAACACATGAGGACTGACTGACGCATAGGATATGAAAAAGACAAACTTTATCTCACAGCTAGAGTAAGAAAACATTTACACCCCCCACACATATATTGGTAACTTGCCCTAAAAATATTCATCATACTCTGGAAATTTGAGTGAAAAAATACAAATACACACATCTAACCATTGTCTCCACCCACCCCACCCATCTTTATGACTAGTCTATTTGAACTTTTAGCAGCAGAGTAGTAGTGTTCTGTCGAATACACAATAAGTATTTTCAAAAGAAGAAGCGGAGGGCCTTGATGTTCACACACATAAACCGCTGCCTTGGATATGGCAGCAAAAACATCATGTTTTAGTATCTGTGCTCCAGCATCAAAGAGGAAGAACTTCTGCACTCACCATGCGTTTGCCAATATTAACTCACACAGGAAATAAACCTATTGCAGAAGAAAAAAAAAAACAAAAAAAAAAAAACAACCAAGTGTGGCCACAACTGACTATGATGCAATGCAGCCACATGACATGTTGCACACACAACATCTATCATGTGTCTGTTTGTAATAAAAATAAAATTGACTTGAACATCACAGATACTCTGTTTGTGCAATGTTGTCTGCTCATTTGCCTGCCAAATTCATGTTCAATTATGACTACACTGAAATAGGAGTGAAAAATTCATGTTTAACAGGCATAACCCACTCTTGCAAAAGACAGAATGTGTGTCTAAACCCCTACATACCTATGTGTGTCGCATGGAGCCTATTTTCGCACACAGCTGTTCATTATACAAGGCAACATTTGCTTTCAATAAGACATTTCATAGTGTCCTTCCTTACTCACCAAGCAGACTAAGAAAAGAGCCAAGGGGAACGGGTAAAGATATCCAGACAGGATGCTAAGGAAGATCGATCCAGGGATTGCAAATGTCTGGAGGCTGACATCAAGCATTAAGGTACACACTTTGCATAAACGTGCAGTTATAACACAGTCATGTCAAATCAAATAATATTTGACACTGTTCACATAAAGCGAGAAAGAAATACACAGAAGGGACAAAAGAAGGATTTTCCCTGAAATGTTTAGCGTTTCTACTGCAAGTTGTACAACAGATTTGTCTTCCTATTGTCAGTCCTAATGGAAAGTTCAACTGAAGTAATCATTGCTCATCTTTTGTATAGAAGTTGAGCAGCAGCTTTAGATTTGACTGTCTGCCCATCCAAGCCAATGCTCACATATTTTACATGAGACAACACATGACTTGGAGACAAAATGTCGTCTTGAGTTGTTTCAGCAGATTCAGAGCAGACACTCTTGAAGAATGACTGAGGTTATTTCTACTTAATGCAGGGCTGGTACATATGGCCAAAAACATTATCACGATAAAAAATGTCATGTCAGTTGATATCAATAGTTTTCACGATAAATGTCAAGTCAATATTTCTTTCAAGTTTAAAGGCTGATTTTTGCTCCTGAGTAAAGGTTGAACAGATCTGATATTTAATTGTGACTTTAAAATATTTAATATTTAACTTTATGGTCAGAATATGACACTTGCCAAAGAGTAGATATTTTTACAAAACATTCAAAACAATTATGATAGATGATTTTATTTTAACATAAAAATTTGCAGGAGTAAAATTGAATAAAATCGTTTTTCAGTCCCTTTTCCTCAAATAAATAAATATCTTAATAGAAAAATTAAGTGCTGAGTCGTTCAAATTCAAATGAACATTTGGTCGGTTTTATATTGAGAAAATTTGAATGCGGTAATTATTATCATTTTATTGCCCATCCCATAATCTGACGGTGAGCTGTTTCAAATCGAGAGATGCTGCTTGATGGATTTTTGTAAGCACAAACATCATGATAATTTATAAGGAATGTCGGGTATAGACTGTCAAGGAAACAACTCAAAGAAGCGGTAGTCAGTGTTCGTCATGGTGGCATCCCAAGATCAAGAACCTGAAGCTGACAAATTCTTTTGGACCAGGAAATCTGCCCAGCTGATCTCAGAAGAGTTTGTAAATTGCTGACCTTGGTCAACAGGAAATTAACTGAATTGTTGCTACAAAAGACTTGTCTCTGAGCTATGGTTCTATAAAAAAACAAAACAACAACAACATATGTTCTCTCCAAGGATACAAAATATATGTTGCGAAGTAGGCCACCAACACTTGGGTGTAGTATGTGTCTTTGTATTTAGACAGCACAGTTCCCAAAGCTTTGGCGTCTTCCATGTCTTTAGGGATCTTGATTTTCTCCATTTCATCACTGCAAAACAAAATTAAGTTCAAATCTTCAGTCATACATACTTCTCACATACACATTTTCTGTTGATTTTCATCTCAATATAACCATTTTTGACAATATCCAATCTGGCTTCTATATATACGCTAAACAGAAACTTTGGTGGTTGCTTTGTGTTGCTTTGGCTCGATGTTCAGTGCTGCATTTGACACTGGTGAGAATGATGTGGTTCTTGACAGGTTCAGAAGGTAGGTGAGTATAATAGGTGCAGATTTATATTTCTATGTATAAATTCTTATGGGTCAAATTAATCATCTATATCACTGTAATGATCATGTTTCTTAACACACCCCTTTAATTGGCTGCATGCCCCTGTGGTTAATACTTGTTTACTCATAAATTACATAATTTATTGTTTTGGAATTCCAAACTTTCTTAAAATATTTTTTAAATTTTCTACAGCATAACAATGATTTATACTGTTGTAAGCATATATCAAAACTTGGATTTTCACCACCATGTCAAAATTTGTTGGTCAGTATGACCTTTTTTTGACATAGAAATAAAACTTAGTCACTCCTTGCCTATTGTTGTGTCTCATTTGGTGCTTTTTCCTGCCTCAGCCGGTCTGCAATAGTTTGACTCAGATTAGGAAATCTGGCACAAAGCTCCTAACAACAACATTATATAGAGCCAACCCTGCACTAGGCTCTTTGTTAGACGACCTGTTAACTTTAGGATTTACTTTAATGATGTACTTTTTTTCACCGATAAGTAATTACATACATAGTAAGGCCCTTCTGCATGGCTAATGGCCCTTCTGCAACTAATGGCTGTCCCCTCATACAACAGAAACCTCATATCCTCAGAGTGAAGGACTTACTGCAGGTCGTATTAAAGTGTGATAAAACAGACACTAACTTTACTTTGGTCAAAAACAACAACAAAATAATGACAGTCTTGCTTTTACTACAGAAGTATAACCAAATCCCATTATTACACACATCAATTTACTTTTTGTGGTCTTGCCGCTACTGAATATGACAAAGTAATGTATTTTCCACTTGGAGGCAACACAAAACTAGTTTTGCTATCATGACTGTCAAAATAATACATCACAGTTTCATTACTGTAGTCCATACTGAAACAAGATGACCAACCATCAACAAACCATTGTGCTAGGTACAAATCTTTTTGTGTAGCCCAAAAAACAAATGTAATAATAAATAATAATCCATGAAGAAACTTACTCAGGAAGCTCTGGGAAGTTCCTGTAGACCAGGAACATGACTGAGGCAGCGCAGGTAAAGACAGACACCAGAATCAGGAGAGACATGCGTGCTGAGCCCCCTGCAGTATGCTGAGCCTCTGTGGGGTAAGAGAACATGTTTGTTTTTTTACTAACTATATCACTCTATATAGAGATATCACTAAGCAATGGACTAGGGAGGTTGACGCAAATTATGGATAACCAATTAATACTAATGGTCACTGATTGACAAATCAACATGGGAATCAGGGCCACACATTCCCATATCTGCACAAACACATACATATTTCACCTGGTGAATATGACACTTATATATACCTAACAAAAACACATTATAGCTCACATAAAAGCTAACTTACTGAGTCATCAAATTTAGTTTCAGTTATCCCTTAAAGCTCCAAAGTACAAACAGTTCTGCAGTCATTTATGTGGATACGTTTTATTTTATTAACACAATAGTGCCATCTGCCCGGAAAAAAAATATTTCACTTTTGAAGTCATGCTTTCAGGAGCTGGAAAACATTTTTTCTTTATTGGTCCACAATAATTTGTCATAAAGAAGGATGTACAAGTACTGGTATTTTGCTTATTTGGGGTGACACGCAGAGCATTTGGCCAACAAGAAAGAGTAAAGTTTTGGTGGAAACAGGCTTTGACACAAGGCCAGTGCAGGTTTTACATGGACTGGAATTTACTGTTAGATTAAATCCTGTGCTGAACTGTTGTACATGTCAGTAGATAAATTAACAGATCCATAATAATCGTCTGCTTAACCTTCATCATTTGTCAAGCAAGTCCACAGCAACCGTGGAATCAAATTAAGCACAGTTGCTCAAGTATTGCACATAAGTACGTTTTGATGTATTTGTACTTTACTTGAGTATTTCCAATTCATGTCACTTTATATGTAGGCCTATATATTCCACTATATTTCAGAGGTAAATATTGTACTTCTTACTTCACTACATTCATCTGACAGCTGTAGTTACTGTTTACAAATTAAGATTTTACATACATTAACTCTTAAAATCCTTCTCACACGTAAATGCACCAGAATTATATAATCTAATAACGTAATTCATATATTAACAGAATAACAATCAAGGAGTTTTTCAGCATTAAAATACATTTATTATTGATACTTTCAGTACATCTGACAATACGTTCTTTAACTTAAGTTAATACTTGCCCCACGACTGGTCGTTGGACAGTCTTTCTTGCTAATTAAACATCTAACTTGGCTAACAAAAACATTCAAAGACTTCTTTATATGTTGCTCCTGTTTTAACATCGATCACTAACTACACTTTGGGGAGTATTTTAGCTACTTCCAGCACGTCAGCGTTGTTTTTCAATAGCTGTGGCGTTGCTAAGCTAGCCATGGAAGTCGTACTCGGTTAATTTTTGCTAGCTGGCTGTGTTGCAACAACCAGCCTCCGGCCAACATTAGCTCATGTTCTGTAATCCCCACTGACCTCAAAGGCGTTGCCAAGTCGTTAACGGTATATTGCTAAATCTATCTGTATCACCTAGAAGTGTTTGCTGTCCTCTGCTTTGCTCTAAGTTACCTTCACGTTAACAGTTAGCCACCACAGCCAGAACCTACCTTTCAGTACTTGTGAGTCATTAGCATTCGTCTTCACCTCCTCCTGCGTTGATAACAAACCATCGGTTTCTCGTCTTTCTCTCCGCTTTTTGGCCATTTTTTCGGAGATAACGTTGAGGTCAGCTAAGGAGCCGATGTGTGTAACGTTAACAGCAACAGCCGGCGAGTGCAGTGACACCGGCGGTGTAATGACAGCCCGATGACACGTCGGCTGACCTTCTACCCTCCACATCCAGCAGTAGAATCCGGTCCCATCCCCAACAGCGCCCCCAGCAGTAACACCGCGGCGTTGACATACTGTGAAGTCCATGACAGTGACAGGTTTTCTTGTGTTTTTACCATATACAGTCTATGGTTTTTACCCTGTAACTCAATTAGCTAACACTTATTTTTACAACTACTTGTATGCAATGATGGAATGCAAGTAAATTAACTCAAGTACTGTACAAAAACAGGGTTCCCACGCATCCTGGAAAAACTGTAAAACAGCTGACAAATATTCTGTCAGAAAGAAGGATGTGCAACTTGGAAGGTTGTTTTTTATCTGGGGTGACAGAGCAGACCATTTGGCCAACAATAATAAGAGTAAAGACAATAAGAGTAAAGTTCTGAGGGAAACAGAGATCAACACAAGACTGGTGCAGGTTTTGCAGGGAATTGAATCTAATCTTGGATTAAGTCAATGTCTGTGCTGAACTGTTGTACATGTCAGGAGTTAAATAAATGGTTGTTGACCAATTTTCCATTCTTGGAAAACACCTGGAAAATGAGAGAAAAGGTCAAATGTCATGTAAAACCTGGTGTTGTCCTGGAAAAGTATTTTGACATTTTGTTGCCGCAACGTTGGATGCTTTCAGGCTCATCAACTACAACATTAAAGCGATGCTCACACATTAGCGCATCAAAAATTATAATGCGGTGATATAAAGTATATTTTCTGCTGGGCTTTTACTTATAACATTGTAATTCTACACTGTGGCATTGCTACTTTTACTTAAGTATAAATGTCTGAATACTTCTTCCATTACTGCTTGTATGTAGCGGCATAATAGTTCTATGTTTATATGTAACTATCTTTGTTCAGCGTTGTTGTTCTTGTTTTTAGCTTTATGTCTATACCAATCTTCCTGTAAATTGTTCTTGGAGCAACTCAAATCTGGAGTCAAATACCTTGTATGTGTATATACAGTCACTGGTGTACACATACATGGCCAATAAAGCTATTTCTGATTCTTATTCAGATTCACATACCAGATGAACATAGCCCCTATTCAGTGATGAAAAATACCTTTTACTCGTCTCCATTTATCGGACAGTTCAGCTACTAGTACATTTACTTTGCATATGAAGGTTTTACATAAAAAGTTGAGCATATAAAATATGAATTACAGATTAAGCTGCCTAACAGATACTTACTGTTTGCTCCTCGTCAATCAGTTACAACTTTAAAATGCTTCGTGTTCATGCAGTGATGCAATATGTAATGATATAACTTTGACAGAAACATTCTGTGGCAAGGAGGATTTTTACTTTTGCTACCGAACATGTTAATATTTTGCTGATAACACTTTAGTGATTTTACTTCAATATTTTGAATTCAGGATTTCTTCTTGTATTGGGGTATTTTTACATAGTTGTATTGCTACTGCCCTGTGATGGACTGGCAACCTGTCCAGGGTATACCCCGCCTTTCGCCCGATGCCAGCTGGGATTGGATCCAGCCCCCCCGCGACCCTGTATGCAGGATAAGCGGTTGACGATGGATGGATGGATGGATGGATGGATGGATGGATGTATTGCTACTTTTCATGTAGTAAAATATCAAAATACTTTGTCCACTAAAGCATGTTTATACATAGTACCCACTTTTTCAACAGGGCAGCATGATAACAGGGCAACAATTACACTGTTCACCCAGTCTGGACGTAAAGACCCTCATATAAAACTGAAATTATTGCTGAATATGTTCAGTCCATAGAGGGTTTGTCCCTGCAGTCTCACAAAATCCATCTCTGTAAACTGGACATTTAATTTTAATCAGCCACAAATACTGCATATTTCGTATGCAAAATGGTGTAATGGTTAGATTCCTGGAACTCAGCGGTCGGCTGGTTGTCTGTCTCTTTGTGTCAGCACTGTGACTGACTGGCAACATGTCTGGGTTGTAGCCCGCCTCTCACCCAATATCAGCTGGGACTGAATGGATGTTTGACACAGGAGTACAATAAGTCATCTAAATTTGAACACGTAGTTTCACAGTGCCCTGACAAGTGTGACAACTACTGTTTACACTTATTTAAAGGTTATTGCTATGGTCTGTATGAACTTGTTTGTCTTTATAAAATTCTATTCATTATTATGTAGCTTAAGTTAATTAATATGTAATTAGTATTTTCCTTTAAAAGTTCGATAAAGTACCAAAGAAAGAATTCTGAACTTCCTGAAATGAAACTTTACTTGGATAACTAATGGTTCAGGAGGCTTTAATGATTTTCATGGTGACGCCTGTGTCCCTGACTTTCAAATATGTCTACCGCTCTGCTGTTCAGCACAAGACTTGTTATCAGACAGACAAACTCACAAATTACATCTGAGATGCATAGTAACAGGAATTGGAAATGACATGTAAATTGTTCCTTTTAAAGAGAAGGATGAGAAGGAATAATCTTAGTATGATAGATGCCCTGCAGTCATTGTCACTAGCCCTTGCAGATTGTTAAATACATGCCAAACCTCCTGGAAAAACCCCCACATGGATTGATCACATGATATATCAATTTGAGAGTAAGGTTCCATTATAAACCCATCTTTTAGCATGAAGCAATGTATAGTACCATTGTCACATTTATGACATGCCTTTATCAGTCGTCTTTATTTTTATACTTTCTTCAACAAAGGGGCAACAAAATGTAATTTAATCTTCATCTTGCTCAGCTGTGACAAAGGTCTTCAAATTGGTAGACATAGGCTTAATAATAATCTGTAACAATTTCTGAAGTTGAAAATCAGTTTAAATCAATAATGTTTTGTAGCAAGTTCTATATTTTGGATTATGAGATAAGACACACATATAATGCAGATGTAGATTATCATGTATGAACGTCCTCAGTTAAGTGTGTGAATTTAGGCCTACCTAAAGTGCCTAAAATGGAAGAATACTGAAAACAAAATTCCCCCAAAAGAAATGCCTTTTCTGGAATGAAGGCAGTCAGAGGGGGAGCTCATCTTCCCCTATCTGTTTGAATAAGTTTACATAATATGAGCAGGTCATACAGAGGTTATGCTGGAAACTACAACTCCCATAGTTATGTGGTCACCACCGGATGCTCGTGTTGTACTAATTTGGCGCTGATCTATCCGGGTACTTCAGTCACTGCTTCCTTTCGCGCCGGGTAACCGGAGAGCCGTGCGTCCATGTGCGCAGTGACTGGGAATTGATAGACCTCTGAAATATTAAAATCCGAGCCGTAAACAGAGTTTTCGTAATGGATCCTGACTCTTTGGTCGAGGCCCTTCGGGGGACGATGGACCCCAATCTGCGGGAGGCCGCAGAGAGACAGCTGAACGAGGTAAAAGTTGAGATTAGCCCTTAATTGTGATGGAGGTTGTGGCGCGGTCTCGGATCGGGCCTCGGCCGCTCACAACATCAAGATGGTGCGATCACGCAGACTGGGCTCTGCTACGTTCAGATCAACGCCTAAATCCCGCTCATGGACACGTATACTGATTCTTGCGGTCTCGTTCCTATCACAAGCGTAGAGCCCTTAGCATGAATAGCAATTTTTTATTACGATGACACTCGCGTGCCAGTAACGAACGTCAACTTTAGCTTCATGTTGAGCCAGCTGTGCCGCTAATGCTAAACCAGCTAAACCTCCCTGCCTAGCTGATAATTATTAGCTCGTCACACACAGTTTCGGGATAGTTCTGACTAAATTCAGAGCTGACACGACAAATGAATAAGATGGCTGGCGTTCTAAACAACAAAGGGAGATTAGTGAACGCAGGACATGTGCCAGTTGGCGTATTTAAACCGCAGGATATAGATGGCTAACCGTGTGGCTAATATCAGCAGCTAACTTCGCTACTTGTTGGAAGAGCCCTGCTACATAGCTGCTGCTCACGTGTCACCGTGACAAGCTCTGAAGTGATGACATTATTTAACAACGGAATACGATTAGCCAACTTTTGTCGGTTGTTTGCCGTAGCCACGCCTGATATCTAACAGCGACTATATAGCTATTTCATAAAAATCATAAAATTGAGTTTAACGTTAGCCGAGTACCATGTGAGCTCACGTTAACTAAGTTAGCAACACTAACACTGTCTCGGACGAGGCAGCGGGAGCTGGACTGAGGAGTTTAGAAAGTTGTCTCTCAGTCGCCTTATGTTTTATTTGTAATGGTGTGGCTAATTAGTAAATACACTTTTAGATTGCAAAATTATATAAGATAATAGGAATTAAGTGTCAGAATGACATTTAATGACTGAGACTGAACTTTATTCTGTGCTTTTCCGTCTTGATTGACATGTACATAATAGTTAACTATGCAGAGTGTCTTGCATAAAAGAAGTTGAAGTCTTAAGTTGAAATAACTTATCCCAGAAGAATTTGAAGCTCTCTGATTCTGGTTTGACTGGATGTATTAGTTATGGAGATGAAATGCATGCAGCACAGAGGCTTTTATATTGTTTTGATGCACGTTATGAGACAACCGGCATTGGACAGCCAAATCACAATGCCTCTGTTCATCTTCATCTGTGTAGTTGCATTAAAATTTATTATTGACAGTTATTACAAAGTAGGCTCTATTTTATGTTAATACATTGTAATGTAATGTATAATAACCTACTCATGGTACACGTGTTCAGTATGTTATGCCCTCAGTCAAGTAACCCTTCTTCCTTATTTTCTGCAGTGCAAGGAGCTGGGTTTTTTAACGTGTTGATAGTGATTGCTCAGTTGAATTGCAGAGAGTGGCGGAGATTGTTCTTTCATAGCGGCCAGAGTTATTTGAGTTGTGTATAGAAAAAAAATCACGTCTTCTGGCAGAGGATGGAGTAAATCTGTTGCTGTGCATAGTTTCTAAATATGGTGCTTTTGCTTAGTCATACACTGAATTTTGTTTTTCATGGAAAATGGCCAGATAAAAATTGACTACACCTTTATAAAATGCTTAAATACATTACAAAACCTTCTAAAAAAATATGTTGATATATAGGAGCTTGTGGTTGATGGCACATTAAGAAAATTATGTAAACACTGTGGTGAAGCTCTACATACCAGTATGATGTCTGATATATCTGTTGATAGATAAATAAATAGTTTATCTGCTTTACAAGTTCACATCAACCTAATGCAGATTTTTGTCCTGGAGGAGGGTAACCCAGAAATATATAGATTGTAGTACTGACTTTAGCCTCATCATGTTTCACCTGGATTTGTTATGCGATGGTATTGGCCAAAAAGACCTGCACTTATCTGGATCACAGCTGGTTAACGTGAGCATCCGCCTTTTAAGAGAATTGTTAATTTGAACAACTCACTGATGTCGTATCCACCACCAGTTTGTACTTTTCTGATAGCTGTAGGAGCTGTGATCTACGCTAAATGATGGAGCCCATGGGTTTTATAAAAATAATGTAAAAATACAACAGCACAAAATTATTCACCAACGCAATATCCCTTTTTGTTTGTCGCCTAGCAGCCGTGTTTGTATGCCTTAAAGCACCTAAATAATGGTTACTAACTTAACATTTGAAATATATGACCTCCAAAGTTACTTTTTGATGGCAGCATATTGATCAAGTGGCTTAAAGCCACAGTCATCTCCCTACAGCAAAACAGTACGTTACAGTAGAACACAATCAAATCAGATGGTATGAAAAGTGGGAGATTCCAAAAGTTGTTTCAGTTTCTATTACTGGTTACAATTAAGCTGTTTTCATTTCTGATTTACAGGGTCACACCCAGGTAAACTTTATGTCCAGTCTGCTGCACATTACCATGGCTGACCATCTGGATTTGAATGTCAGACAAGCAGGTGAGTACAGACTTTGACATTTGAAAATTGTTCTACAGCTGGCAAAGTATGTTATATAAATCGACATTTAACATAAAATCAACTGTGGGTATGTTTGTTAAAGTTAAATGTTCTCTTTTGAGAGAATCACTCAAAAGAAAGATTCAGTCTCTGCTACCTGATGGTAGTGTAAGGAGTGGGACCGGCACATCTCATCAGATTTGTCCAATCAGAGTTGGGTGAGGGATGAATTGAAAAGCAGAGTTAGAGATTCAACACAAAAAATGTGCCCTAGTAAAAACAGCTTATATTAAAGTAAAAGCAATTCTCCCACGCTGCCTAAAAGCAAATACACTGGTTTACTGATAACATTAACACATGTATTTGGGTTAAATTCATCTGATAAGTGTATTTTTTTGCCCCACAAAGAATTATATGCTGGTTTTGGATAAAACCTTCATATGCTAGGACACTCGCTGTTAGATTGAGACTTGGATTGAATCCCCAAATGGAAAAACTAGAGTTGGATTATAACCTAAGATGTGTAAATAATTGTTGGTAAAGCTGGATGAGTGCCTCACCTTGTCTTCTCACTGCATTTTTTTCTTTCACTTTTATTGACCATATAGTACAAAAACATAACATACAAAATAACACAAGTGTGGGAAATTAAATTGACCTTTTCTATTTTCAGTGTTGCTCCACAGTATCTTGATGGGTAGTGTTTACTTTAAAATGATGTTATGACACACACAGTGTCCCCATCGATTGGTGCCACACAAGGTTACCGAAACACCCTGACACTGTGATTTACCAATTTATCCTGCATCTGACTCCAATTTTGTCAGATTACATTATGTGAGAAATAGCCTAGATATTCTGTTTCCTAGTGAAACAGGTCACTTATATAATGGTTTTGAAAAGATAATTTAGCGATGATACATGATTCACACTTTTATAAGGCTAAAGTGCCACGCTGAAGTGCAGTGGACACGTGGAGCTGGTTAAATATAGCTTGTTTTTCTTTAGTTAAATGCTCCTCTGTAAGGAAGGTGTCAATGGTGTGGGGAAATCAATTTTCCAAGATAAAACGTTGACCAAATTGTTGCAGAAATATTCAGATAGTATCTGAATTGTAGTGTGTCCACCATCCCAAGTATTCATAGCTGTACTAGCAAATTAAGCTGTAATAGAGCTGTTCTTTGGTGCAATAAATTGCTTTTCCAGCTGTAGGAAAATGTCTGTCAGTGTTAAGAGCAGAATAGAGGAGGAGCTCATCCAGACATCACAGAAGCTGTCAGTATAACATCACAAGTAAAGCTGATTTCAAACGTACATTGTCTTAATTTATTGTATTGGCAATTTTTCAATAGGTTTGGCCGCTAGGATTGTTATTCATTTAGTTCCTGTCCTTGATTTTGATAGGCAGCACAGCATATAAATGCTGTGTTTTATTGTGATGAAACTATAACTGTACTTTTTTTATGATTGACAGCAATTACATAATTTTTGGTGAATAGATTGATCAAATGCAGTTTAAAAGTGGTATTTTAATAACTGTCTCTAGGCGGCATGATTTGAATGTGGGCTTGGGTTTTTTTAATCAGTTTTGGCAGCATGTTCAGTAGTTGAGTTTTTGAGATTTCTGCTACCAACCGAGTAAAAATAATTTTTGTTTGTGTATTGGTCAAAGCATTGAAAAATGACACTGTCAACAATTACAAACATGTTGCTGTTAGGGCTGCAGCTAACGATGATTTCAGTGCTCAAAGCTTCTACAGATTATTTCATCGACAAATCGATGCATCGTTTAAGAACCAGGCGGAGAACAACAAACGCACCTGTATACATTTACAGCTGAGGATTGCGGCTTATTTTTGCTAGCCTTCAACTCAACAATCAGTCATGATTTCAGTTAAATGCTAAAGTTGCTGTTACTGTTACCTTGTCTGTGGTCCGCTCCGTGGACTTGATGATAGACCAGGTGCTTTCTAATCAGATGCTGTCATGCTGTTGTGGTAAGTTACATTTACGGTGGATGGACTGTAACATTGCAGAGTTGTTTTCTTTTAGCTTGAAATAATCCCATACTTTGGACATTTTCTTCCTCGTCCATCGCTATTTTCTCAATTCCTCCACTTTGCAAACAGTGCCATCATAATCACGTCATGATTAAATGGATTAAACGAAGCATCGACGCAAAGAATTAATCGATTATAATAATTTTTGTTGGCCCACAGTACGTGATTTTTAAATGGACAGCAAGGTAATTTTAGATAACGGCCTCAGTCCCTATAGTTTTAATATGTTCCTGATTTTGGAACGCGGCTTCAGTTTACTGATGAAGAACTAAAAGAAACTGGAGGCTGTGGAGAATGGTTAATAGGAATAGCCAAGTTTAATAAAGCACCACCGTTGTCATACCTAAAGTGGATGCCTATTTCATGTTTTCTTTTAATTTGCTATTTTTGATCATTTATTAATCTGGCAGCCATATCATTCTGCTGGTCATTTTCAGGAAGTCATTTTCCTCCTGTCCATGAATCTAATTTAAATGACAGGTTCTTAGTGGTTCTGCAGTGTTGGGCGATTTGTGTTTGGTGGTCAGAGGCGGGGGGGGTTGAATGCTCTGTCAGCATTGATAGGCTGGATTATGATTGCCTCGCCAGCGGTGTAGACATATGTGTCAGCAGTCTGACGTTCGCCTCCCAGCCCTCACTCCTCTGCTCCCTCAGATGCCTCTCCCTGCGAGCCACAGGACTCAGAGTTGGGCCCCACATTGTAGATGTGAACCCAGCTGACACCCTTGTGCCACATTACTGAACTGCAGACTGAAGAATCTGATTTTGGCAGCTTAGTTCTTTAGACGGTTCTGAATTTACACTACTGTGTGGAACACAGTCACAATGATGTAAATGCAGTCAGTATAATTCGTGCTAATATGGAAGTTGGATGAGGCTTAACTTCAACTGAATTTTAAAACCTTTCATAGTTACTTTGATAATAAAGTATTTCTCTTAAAGATGGAGAGCTGAATGTTTCTAATGTGCAGCGAAGTATCAGAGCTTATGAGGCATATTTGATCTGTCAAACTTCAAAACAACATGATTAATACAGCAGTACCGTTCTATTCATATGTGTGTTTTTTTAAATATCTGGGTCACATGTTTCAAACTGAGATTTTTCAAGTTTTAGTATCATGCGAACAAATGATCTGAACCTAAATTTTGCTTTTAGGGAGGGGCACATCACATGGCAGCCTCTCAAATGTCTGCTTTGTCATGTTACTTTCTCAACCTTGGACACCCTGATGGTTTCATAAATAAGCTATTTCACTAAACACTAGGATTTAATGTTATGGGAAAAACACAATGTTTCAGCAATTTAGTGATATTTGTCAGCATTCATACATTGCGGTGTCTTTCAAGTTTGGTCTGACCCTTGTGTTTTCTCACCTCATCCAGGCGTGATTTACCTTAAGAACATGATAACCCAGCACTGGAATAATGGAGACGGTTCAGCCACAGAGACGCCTGTCAATAACATCCCGGATGAAGACAGGCAGTGCATTCGAGACAACATAGTGGAGGCCATCATCCACTCCCCCGAACGCATCAGGTAACCACACATACTGCTGGCTGAGTAGAGTGAGAGGAGCTCTTTTCCACTTCACATACAGTATTCTCTCTCTCTAATCAACCAATCTAAAACTGCCTATTTGAATTTATCAGGGTCCAGTTGACAACTTGTATCCACCACATAATCAAGCACGACTACCCTGGCAAGTGGACGACCATCGTGGACAAGATTGGCTTCTACCTGCAGGGGGACAACAGTGGAGCATGGCTGGGCATCTTGCTCTGCCTTTACCAGCTTGTCAAAAACTATGAGTAAGTCGCAGTTCTCAACCCAATGTCACGTGTAATCTATAATACAATATAAAACTAAGATTAACACCGTGGCTGCCTGGCTTTGTGTGTAACAGATATAAGAAACCAGAAGAACGTCAACCTCTGGTGGCTGCCATGCATATCTTCATGCCCATGATGAAAGAACGCTTCATCCAGCTGCTCCCTGACCCTTCCAGTGACTCTGTCCTCATACAGAAACAGATCTTCAAAATCCTCTATGCCCTCTTCCAGGTAATGTCACTGCGCCTAACATAGTCTCTAGCTGTTGTCTTCTTTCTCTCTTTATTCTTTTTATTGCTGTTTTCTTTTTAAGACAAAGAACGTGATAACTTTTGTGCTCAGTCCGTGTTGAAAATAAGTTTGGTTTGTTCATTTAAAAGCAGTGTTTTTTTTCGTAAATCCTGCCTTCTTTTGGCATGGCTAAATCTAAATATCTAGTCAGATTAGAGTAAGACCCTGTTTTTTCACAGTACAACCTGCCCCTGGAACTCATCAACAGACAGAACCTGACAGAATGGATGGAAATCCTGAAGGCAGTAGTGGATCGAGATGTTCCACCAGTAAGGAAACAAAATTAATTCATACCACACTAACATTGGCAATCACTCCATACAAATTGTTCAGTCTCTGACACGTGCACATTTAAGTTCTCTGCAAGCTGACATTGTTGTCCTTGGTCTGTGCAGGAGACAATGCAGGTAGATGAAGATGAGCGGACCGAGCTGCCATGGTGGAAGTGTAAGAAGTGGGCTCTTCACATTTTGGCTCGGCTGTTTGAGAGGTAAAAATTCAACGATTGTTCTCAACGTTTCTGATAAATTGAACAAACATATTTAACAATGACATTCACTGTATTAAACTGTCCAGGTATGGAAGCCCAGGGAACACAACCAAAGAGTATGCAGAGTTTGCTGAACTTTTCCTGAAGGACTATGCAGTTCCTGCCCAGCAGGTAAGAACTTCAGTTTAACTGAAGAGCTGCTGCTTTTACCACGCCTCCTGAAATGTGTCTTTGACGTGCACCTCACTAATATGAGGACTTTCTTTGTACATTTATCTACTAGGTGCTGATGAAAGTCTTATACCACTACAAGGAAAAGCAGTATGTGGCTCCCAGAGTACTCCAACAGACACTCAACTACATCAACCAGGGCATTGCCCATGCTCTGACATGGAGAAACCTCAAACCACACATCCAGGTATCACTACAGCATGTTTGACTCTTCAGTAAACATTTCACAGTTCTGTGTATGACACGTCTTTAGAAGTTGTGCAATAACATTGTGTAACTATATTTGTTTTGATGGGCTGTTACTGGTAGAAGCATTAAGCTAAGGCACTGCCAAACGGTGTTGGTTCACAGATGAAAGAAGCAGTACTATATATAAAATTCAATTATCATATACTTTGTAGAGTTTTATACTGTTGTATCACAGTTTACTTTTTTAAAAACTTGTTCTCAGGTTTAACAATCTGCAGTGGTAGCTCAGTAACTGTAGTTATGGGAAACTGTGAAAACACTTATTGTAAAAGTTTTAACACGCACCAAATACAACTCCCTGATTGTGACTTAATTTTCTTTTTCAGGGCATCATTCAGGATGTGGTTTTCCCCCTCATGTGTTACACAGACAGCGATGAGGAACTCTGGCAGGAGGATCCATACGAGTACATCCGCATGAAGTTTGGTAAGCAGAGAGAGTTGGTGCTTGCAATCCAAAATGAATCCTGCCTTTCAGTGATGACTAACCATTTATCCAATCTCTTACCTTTTTTTAGACGTATTTGAAGACTTTATCTCTCCAACAACAGCAGCGCAGACGCTCCTCTTCACTGCCTGCAACAAGAGGAAAGAGGTGTGTTGAAATAATTTTGTAATTTTTGAAACTTTGATTTTTGGTTGGTTAGAAGAAAAGTTCCCATAATGGCAAAATTAAAAGGGCCTATAGAGTAATCCAGTACGATGTTCTTGCTCTGTTCAGGTGCTGCAAAAGACTATGGGCTTCTGCTACCAGATTCTCACTGATCAGGTGTCTGACCCCAGGAAAAAGGATGGTGCCCTCCACATGATTGGCTCTTTGGCTGAAATCCTGCTGAAGGTAAACTCCTCTCAGCTGGCTTGTTTGTACTACTGCTTTTACAGTTCCTCTTTTCTACCCACAGACGGCTGATTTTGAGCAAAACGGGTGTTTAAAATCCTCTTTGCTGCACCATATAACAAATGTTCACTGCACCTTCTGTTTTGTTATTTTTGTTATCTTTTTTTTTTACCATGACTGCTCTCATGAGCATTGAGTCATGACTGTCTCTATCAAGGGCTATTAGAGATGGTGAGAACTGTTGTACCTATGTACAGCCTCACTATCTTGGCTGGCTGGTGTTTTGTTGAAATCAGTTTTCATGTCATAGCATTGGACCAAATTGTCAAGTACTGATACTATAGAGATTTCTCAGCCAATATACCTAAATTCAGTCGGAATGTGCTCTTTCTAGAAAGTATTAAATAAGCCATTAATGAATTTTTGTTCAGAAAAAAAAGTGTCGTGTTTGGCTGCCTTGTTAAACTTAAAAGTTTTAATTTCTTCCTCCTATACAGAAAAAAATTTATAAGGACCAGATGGAGTTCATGCTGCAGAATCACGTCTTCCCTCTGTTCCGCAATGAACTGGGCTACATGAGAGCCAGAGTAAGTGGTCATGTTCTAACGGGCAAACATCATGTGTTAAGATTGCTGAATGAAGTGACTTTGAATTAACACAAGCTTGTTATATTGTCAGAGTACTTTGCTATTTAGTAATTTTTGCGTTTAATGCACACAGGCCTGCTGGGTGCTGCATTACTTCTGCGAGGTGAAGTTCAAAAGTGACCAGAACCTGCAGACGGCTCTTGAGCTCACACGCTTTTGTCTAATCAATGACAATGAGATGCCAGTTAAGGTGGAAGCTGCTATTGCCCTGCAGGTTCTCATCAGCAACCAGGAGAAAGGTGAGCAAGTGAAGTAATACAGCTTGTGTTTTGCTGACTGCATTTTTATACAACATTTCTTAAGAATGTGTAATTTAGTAGCACTTTTCTCTGAGTGTCTAAATTCACGTGTGTTTTTATTCTTTAGCCAAAGAATACATCACCCCGTACATCCGGCCAGTGATGCAGGCACTCCTGCACATTGTCAGGGAGACTGAGAACGACGACCTCACCAGTGTCATACAGAAGATGATCTGTGAATACAGTGAAGAAGTCGCTCCAATTGCAGTCGAGATGACGCAGCACTTGGTAAGTGCAATTGTAAAAAGGCTACATCTTGATGTTGTCATCTCATAATACCATCACTGAGTGGCCAAATAAACACCCACTATGGCTCCTATGAATGAGGAGAGCTGCGATCCTGAAAGGAAAAAGAAATATCCGAGTCATTGAATTTGAAAATAATGTACTACTTACGACAGTCACTCTGAGTAAAAAGAAACCATGATCTGATTTTTACCCAAAACTAATCAAAAATGGCAACTACAGATCGAAGTTAATGTACGGTTTCCTTTTATTTTGTTTTGCCATCAGAAATTTGTAATAATTTTTAGGTGTGGCTTCCTTTTTTTTTTTTTTTTAAGTTTTTTTTTACACTCAATGCACCGATAGCAGATACCCTCTGTCTGCATCTTTGCCACTCAAAAAGTGACTAAAGTAAGCGCAATGTTTGGTGTCACCACTGTATTGCTTTTAAGCAAAAGCTATGATCAAACTTCTTAATTAATATATGGAGAAGAAATCAGTTGTCCGCCTGAAATGTATGGACTTTAAATATCCTTAGACCAAATCATGATAGTTTTTGTTCGCTCTTTGACAGGCAATGACGTTCAACCAAGTGATTCAGACGGGTCCTGATGAGGAAGGAGGAGATGACAAGGCTGTGACTGCTATGGGCATCCTCAACACAATCGACACATTACTAAGTGTGGTGGAGGACCACAAAGAGGTTAGATGCATAGCCACTAAGCATGCTGCCCACACACACAAACAAACTCTCCTGGCTGATCACTCATCTCGGTGTGCCACTTCATCTGCAAAAGCAGCTCTGGTCTGCTTTAGCGTTCCTGCCAACTCACTTTTCAGCCACCCACCAACTCCTGGGATGACGCTCTGTTCTCACCATGTTCAAAATGACTCAGAGGCTGAGGCAGACGCTAGAAATAGTGCCGGGGCACTCTGCCACAGTGTCTGCCGAAACATAGGACCGCTGGTGCTTGAAGCCAAGAAGCCATTTAATTTGACCAAGCATTGCTTCACGCTGAGGATTTTTGGTTGCATAACAGTTCAGTAGTTTAGGTTTCAGCGCTGTGTGTCACTTTGAATTATTTTTATTTGACCAGGGAATTCGGTATACAGTGAAATTTAGTCTGCTTAATTGGTGTAGCTACGTTAGGTAACATTACAGGACCGAACACACAAAGTACATGATTAAAAAAACAGTAATGCTTCTAGTTGCTTTGACTCAAAATAATTTACTCATTAATAATATACTCACTCAATAATTTACTCCGATACCTTGTAACAAGGTTACAAGGTATCGGATGATTTGATGAATATGGGATGATAGGTAATCAATAAAATTGCCTTTGAAGCAAATGTCCCTTTTTTATATAACCTTTAGTTTTATACACTTAGCTTGACCCATTTAAGTGATATTCTGTGTGTGTGTGTGTGTGTATAACACTAATCAATGTACTGACAATGTAGGAAGTATTATTGCCACAAATATTGTGGTTCTTATCAGCTACAGGTCAAATCCTCATTGCCTTTAACCCTGTCGTTACTTTAGATCACCCAGCAGCTGGAGGGCATCTGTCTGCAGGTGATCGGCACTGTGCTGCAGCAACATGTACTGGGTAAGCAGTTCTTCCTGTTCCACCTGAATGCTGCACTAAAACTCTGTCTGCCAGCCCAAGAGATGTCTTATTAACAATAGAATATATTTACATCTCATTACTCTCTTTTATCATTGTTGTTTTGTTTTTTTTCTCTTCCCAGAGTTTTATGAGGAGATCCTGTCCTTGGCTCACAGCCTCACCTGCCAGCAGGTGTCGCCACAGATGTGGCAGCTCCTTCCACTGGTGTACGAAGTCTTCCAGCAGGATGGATTTGACTACTTCACAGGTATGTGGTGATCCATACAAATTTTACTGGGGGGAGGAGTGGGGATTTGTCTTGGTGTAAATTCAGCTGACGTCAAACGTCTTTCTGTTTCAGATATGATGCCTCTTCTTCACAACTATGTCACAGTTGACACAGATACTCTTCTGTCTGACACCAAATACCTGGAGATCATCTATAACATGTGCAAAAAGGTAAAATGCAGTTGTTGATCTACTCTTAATAATTATTTGTGGTGATTGGTGTGTATTGGGAGGTTTACCTGACCGTGTTCACTTCACACAGGTCCTGACAGGTGATCCAGGCGAGGACCCAGAGTGCCATGCTGCCAAGCTGTTGGAGGTGATCATTCTGCAGTGCAAAGGTCGCGGCATTGACCAGGTCAGTCTCTAATAGGGCTGTAACTGTTCTGAAACAGAGACCGAAATCGCAACACACAAGTCCGCACACCTAGCCTCCACCTCTGGTCTCTCAGGGCGAAGACGTCGGCTTTCTCTGCCTATTTCTGTCTCTCTCCCCCTGTAGGTGTCTCTGCTCACTTTCTCCATCAGCAGTATGTCAGTGACATCTGCACTGGTGCGTTCACTGTCGCTCCATAATTTAACAATGCCTCCTTGTCCGTTAACATGTATTTTGTAAATATTACACCTTCAACCAATTTTATTGTCTTCCAACTGTGTGTGTCACATGACTATTTTGGGGGGGGGCGTACATCGTTACAACCCTAGTCTCTAACTAACCGTAAACTGGTAAGCTGAAGGGATACAATTGTAGAGTCTTAATACTTCCCGCAGGATGCATTCACTCCTGAAATTAAAATAATTCTTCTGATTCTAATTTAATATTTGTAATTCACACTGTTGCGCTGTTGTTGCAGGTTGTGCCCTTGTTTGTGGCTGCTGCATTGGAGCGTTTGACGAGGGAGGTGAAGACCAGCGAGCTGAGGACTATGTGCCTGCAGGTGGCCATCGCTGCACTTTACTACAGCCCCCCTCTTCTCCTCAACACTCTGGAAAATCTCCGCTTTCCAAACAACACCGAGCCTATCACTAACCACTTCATAACCCAGTGGCTCAAAGATGTCGACTGCTTCCTTGGGTAAGAGTTTCATATTTATATCAACAGTGTGAATTACAGTACACCTGGTCCTGACTGCTAAAACAATTGACGGTTTCAAAATCTCACAAAATGCTTTGACCTTGGTTTTGAAGGAAGACACTAGCCATTTAAAGTTTCACTTTTCAAATGGGCGAACTATGGCTGCAACTATTCATTTCATTGTAATTAATCTTTCATTTTAATAACCACAAATGCAGGTTTCAACTAATCAACTTAACTAATTATTCAACCAGTTCTCGGTAATGTCATTAACTTATTGTTCCCCTCACAGCCTCCACGACAGGAAGATGTGCATTCTCGGTCTTTGTGCTCTTATCGACCTCGAGCACAGGCCTCAGGCAGTCAACCAGGTGGCCGGCCAACTTCTTCCAGCAGCCATTTTGCTGTTCAACGGCCTCAAGAGGGCGTACGCCTGTCGAGCAGAGCACGAGAATGACGAAGATGACGAAGATGAAGACGGGGAGGACGAGGACGACAACGGTAGGGCATGGGTGTGTTGACGTACCCAGTGTTGATTCAGCTAAGGTGTGAATTAAGTGATGTTGAAATGTTACCCTTTTACACTCTGGCTGAATGTAGCTGAGCTGGGCAGTGACGAGGATGACATCGATGAGGAAGGGCAGGAGTACCTGGAGATGCTTGCAAAGCAAGCGGGCGAGGATGGAGATGATGAAGACTGGGAGGAGGACGATGCTGAGGAGACGGCACTTGAGGGCTACACTACAGCTGTAGATGATGAAGACAACTTAGTGGACGAGTATCAGATCTTCAAAGCCATACTACAGAGTAAGCTGACAACATGTTGCAAATCAAAATGAAATGGTTCAGCACAATCAAATGTGTCCATGTTGTACATCGATCACTAATCTCACTTCACTGTTGCGCAGATATTCAGAGCCGTGACCCAGCGTGGTACCAGGCACTAACACAGGCCCTTGACGAGGACCAGGGCAAACACCTTCATGAAATTGGCACACTTGCAGACCAGAGACGGGCAGCACATGGTGAGCACCAGCAGAGAACGAACTTCAATGTTCCCATTAAACTCTGATGTGGCCCTTCAGTCTGACAATAAAGCATTTTTTTACATGCTATTTCCTGCTTATTTGTTATTGATACCAGTTTGCTTTTCATTTTAAAAAAGTGATAATTAAACGATAATACTAATGCCTTTTTTCTTCTATACATTTACCTGGAATGAAATGTAGCACGCAGAACCTCTACCCATTTACACTACAATCTTAATGCAGTGAAATCAGCCACTGTTGTGACCTTTTTAATGGGCACAAAAACATGACTCTGGTTTTAAAAATCACATTTTCACCTCCATAAAGGAAAATAACTAACTGTGGGTAATCCTAGTTCAGTCGTAATATGCCAATACACTGAAGGACCCTGCCTGCATGGCTTCTGACAGTGCTTGCAAGCCAAAATGGTGGCCTAGAGGTTTTACGGTGGTGACGATGAACCGCATATCTACCGCATGATGATTTGAGTCTGGCTGAAGAACTCATCTCTCATCCCACATGTCATGATATCTCTGTTGATGACTAATAAAGCCATAAAGTGACCCAAAAAAGTGTCGATCACACTGGGTGACAGTAGATGAAGCTGTGGCAGAATAGTCTGGTCTGGATGTATTATAGCCAACAACCTTGCTAGCCGTCAACACCTGTGCTGAGAACAGTAGAGCTGTGCGCTGAAGGTGAAGAAAAGCACAAGAGCAGTTATTGTTGGAAATATTTCAGTTAGATTGTCAAACTCCTTAGCTTGTCAAACCTGGTTTGAAAAGCCGTATTCAAATGACGACATAAAATTTGTTTTGGACTTCCTAGCAGTTAAAATGGCCAACTTTTAGGTAGGGTGCAGCCTAGCACCAGCTGTGTTGTAAAGGAAAAGATGTTTCCTCCCATGTGTTTGTGATTTTTTTAAATTTTTTTTAAGAACTTGCTTATTGTCTAATTGCAGAATCCAAGATGATCGAGAAACACGGCGGGTACAAGTTCACAGCGCCGGTGGTGCCATCTACTTTCAACTTTGGAGGCACTGCTCCAGGAATGAATTGAGTCATCTGTTCTACTTTTTATTACTCTGTGACTGATTGTAGTGAAGTGAAAAAAAGCTTGTGTTGTTCCCTTAAGTAGTGGTTCCAGAACTGGTTCTTCTCAGTCATTCAAATCTGTCAAATGGGAAATAGCACCAGAAGATGTGGGAAAGCAACCAAAATGCAACCAATGGCTGTGGAAAACAAACCAAGAACTTGAGCACGATGCAAGAGAAGCTCTGAACAACGTTGTCTTCTGGAGCCCAGTGTGGAAGGGGATACCATGACGGCAACTCTTTTGTTTTGTTTTTCCCACTTAAACAAATTTGGGGGATTAACTGTTAGAAATTGATAATGGGACTAAATATTTCATTATCACTGTTGTGGCCAAATGGCTGTAATATGATTATACCTCTGGTAGTGGTTATATATACGTTATTTTCTGCATAAACAAACACTCGTTTATGTACATACAAGCCAAGGTTATTGATTTTTCAAGTAGCCTTGAAAAACAACCAGAGGCATTTGTTAAGGTGTTAACAGCTGTATTCATATGTAGCATATTGGATACTTAGCACTATGTGATGCCTGATCTCTGTAAATTAATGACTAGCACTTTCATATTGTTCAGGTCTCCTAGCCTTCTGTATCAGACTGCAAATTTTTTAAATTGAAGACTATTTAAAATGAAAACAGCTGTAACTTTGTTACTTTGCAAGCGACTTCTGTAATGGCTGGTTGTCACGCATCTGGTTACAGAGTGGAACAGTGGGCAACTCGGAAACATTATTGATTTCAGGAAAAAAAAGAGAATGCTCTTGGTGTTCAGTATGGCTACAGGACATGTGTTTTTGAGCACTGAAAGTACAATTGAATACATCATTGAAGCATGTACAATTGGACTTATCGTGAAGGTCTCAAGCTTTTGGTTGGTGTATGGATGAACCATCTATATATACAACAACATATTAAAAAAAAAAAAAAAGCTAAGGGAATTTATGACCACGAGTTTTTCCTTATACAGGCACAGTTCTTCTCCTGCTTTATGAATTTATTTTATAAGTAATTGGTAAATGAATGTCCACCAAAGTGCAGTGCACTCCTGTGATCACAGAATCAGAATTATTTGTGTGTGTTGATATTTGTCATATTGCTGCATTTGGTCACAAAGCAGGGTTAGAAGTTTTGGCCCTCGATGCTGCAGCAGCAGCTCTGAAAGGG